>JBBPTB010000385.1:0-22190 GCA_038093875.1 Boletus tylopilopsis | reverse complement strand
GCCCCCGTCTCTCTGCTCCCCGGTACCGGATCCACATCCGCGTCGACAGAACGGCGTGGCAGCGGCGATTCAGGCAGTAGCGATACATTGTCGTACATGCCGTCGTCATACATCTCTTCGTCGTCCGACGACCGCGAGGACGCAGCATCGTCTTCGACCACGCCTCCGTGCATGTCTTGGTGCGCCAGAAGCGAATCCAGCCATGGGTGAGCGAGATACAGCGGCTTCATCTGAGTGAGATCCTGTCTCGTCCTGACTTCCACCGTCCCGAATGCAATGGTGTCTGCACGATAGACGCGACCTGTCCCTGCTCGATAGGCTAGAAAGGAGGGGAGCTCGAAGGCAATGCATGGCAGTGTCATTCGACTCTCAGCGAAACGAGGTATTGGAAGTTCGTTGAGACGGTCATATAACTTCAAGGCCGTATCAAGGTCGAACGAGGGTGTGTCCATCCCGGAGACCATAGCCTCTATCTCGGAGTCGGGGATAGGTAAGGGGAGGTGTGATGTCGCCGGTGCACTGAACACGGTAATATGAGCCGGTAGACAACTGTTGAAAGCGCTGTGGTCCCCAACCCACGCAAGGCTACCTGCGTCTCCAGATCTTGTAATAACGTTTGCAATTAGTCGTCCCAGAGAAGCTTCGCATTCACCATAAATGACGGGTACGCCAATCGCCGAAAAGATGCCAAGTAACGAGTAGGCTGCGTCTTCCACACGCGTCGTCTCCCGCATCGAAGCAAGACACAATTTCTCCTGGATGTTCCCAAGACCCGGGCGAAGCACCATCAACTGCTGTGCAGAAATCCTGGTGACTGCTTCCATCTCTGCTATGATTTCCGGGCACTCCTTGTGGTTGAACACGTCTAGATCATGATACAGGGACCAATCCTGAGTGTAAAAGCGAACAGCCTTGGCAGCAATGTATTCTTGAAGAGTCCAAGCGCGGGTGTTCCAAACGCTTCCTGCAAAGGCACCGGGCGGGGATGAAGGGGGAACACCACCAAGGAATACAACCATCATTGCAGAATCCTGGTACCACCTGAACATGGCAACGAGGGACTCCTGAAGCACGGAATGATCGGTTTTGTCAATACAACATGTATCACTCCAAGCCCAGTTGAACCCGGAATCCCGAGCAATCTTGCAAAATGTTTGTAACTTGTCGTGCGTCGGTGAGGCTTCTAGGCCATACACTGCTATGTGTATGACGTGCTGGAACAACGGTTCGTTATCTTCCCATTTGTGTGACAGGACAACATAATGGTAGTACTCTCGCACTTCTTTCTTAATCCGAGTGTGGTCGATGCAGGTTGTCATAGAGGATATAAGCTCTTTAAATATTGGAAGGGACTCAAACGCGGACACTTGCTTGGCTCTGTTGTGGAGTCGGCCGGTGGCAGTGTTGATGAGCACGTGTGGTGAACGACGCAAGGTTCGTTGTACGGTTTTGCGGATGGCCGCTCGCGTTTTTGATGGGCTAACGTACTTTTCGGCTTGTTCTGTAGAAAAACGTGAATAGATCATCCATGTCGTGACGAGACACAACTTACGCTGTACATCTGGATCATCCGACTCGGTCATCTTCAAGAGCATCTTCTCAAATGCCTCAATCGCACCGTCGTAGTCACCTCCGTGGTGTAGAGCCGCATGTTTTAGTTCATATCCCAATGGAGAAGATGAGTCGAGTGCAATCAGCTGTTATGATGCATCAATAAGATTGACCGGGATGCAGTAAACGAGTGCACCTGGTTCGCGTCCTCTAGAGCTTCTTTCCAGGATCCCATTGCCAACAATACCTTGTATCGTTTGATGAGAATGACCTTTCGGGAGGTGGACATGAGGGATAATGCAGTGGAATAGTAGGAGATGGCGTCATTGTATCGCTGCGTATCCACTGCTGTGTCTCCGAGAGACTCCAATTTTTTGGACGAATGCTGCCTGAAATCTAAGAGACAATAAGTGATTGTATTACATAGGATACGCAGCCACTCACCGTCGGCCCATTCGAAACGTTCACCCCGCCCACTCGGTTCAGTCATCAGTTCGTGGAAACACTTGACTGCATCCTCTGTGCGACCCGATGCATACAGTGCTTCACAGAGACGTTGAGGAACCGTGATGGCGAGATCATCGAATTTCCATCCGAATATCTGTCGCAAAAGGTGAGGTTATCTTGCGAAACATCTTTTAAGAAACTCACCAATGAGATTGCATGGAGATGTAGACCGGTGTATTCGCGCATTCGCGCTTGTGCACGCTCGAATGACTGTATTGCACAGTCCCAGTGGTTGCTCTCCATCTGCGAGTTTCCAAGCAGAAGGTGCATGTATGCCTGTTGAAACTGTCAGTGGCGATATTCATCATGAAATAATTGAATACGTGCCTCGACTGTATGGCATACATCATTGAAGTGGACGGTAGAAATGAGATCGTCTACGCGCGATAACGCATCGGGGTGGTCTCCAGCCATGAACACGATGATCGCCTAAAGGAGATGAGTATTATGAAGGCAATGAATAGGAATGCAAACCTTGATAAGGAGGAGGAAGGTAACGTGAGATGAATGGTGGTGCTCGAACGCGATGTCGCAGGCCAGATAAGCCTTGTCCCTTTCGCCTTTGCCAACGTGGGCCAGACTTTTTGCAATGAATGCAATGACGGACGGCCTGATAGTAATAGCCTTGGTAGGAAATTAACGTCCGTGTCAAACGGCATGAGAGGAATAAATACCTCCTCCGCATCTTGGAGGGCTGCGTCCCAAAGTCGGAGACGAGCCCGGATGAGAGCTCTGCTAGCGAGTAGATGAGAACTCTGACTCTCAGATGCAGTGATTGCTACAGTCAACAGCTGGTCCGCGTCTTCGAGCTGACCGTGCTTCCACGATTCAAGTACAGCATCATCGATCTCGATGTCAGGTTCCTGAAGAATAGGGTGTAGAGGAGACGATGGAAATATCATAGCATCGTTGACCTGGGAGGCAGGTTCCTGGGAGGTGGTGATCGGTCCAGAGATGCGACGATACAGCGAGATATGATACTCACGATGTTATGAGGTAGATTTTGGAGGCTAAGCTTCCCACCCCTGCTACCGATTGCGAGAAACCGGTCGTCTGGAGAGAATGCGATAGAATGTATGTTATAAGTGTGTTCGACGAGAGCGAGCTGGGTATGTGTCGTCGTATCCCAAAACGCCACCTTTAAATCAGTCGCAACTGCAATGGACGTTCCGTGGTTTGACAGGGCAATGCACGAATGGTACTTGCAACCGGGGATCGGCCATTCTGCGACCAGCGACCCGTTAGACGCGTCGTATTCCCGGATTGAACTCTTGAATACGCAAATGATACGGTCGTTGACCCAGACGAGACCTTTATTTTCGTATAGGGTGATTTCCACTTTTATCTCGACGAGCAAACGGCCATTCGTGCTGTCGTAGACGCGGACAGAATCGCAAGGGCTGACGACTGCGATGCGATCGCCTTGTGGAGAGTATTTTACCGTCCTCACGGAATCGTTGTGGTCAAGTGTTTGTACTTGTTGGCGTGACCAAATATCCCAGACAACGGCTTTTTTGTATGAACCCACGACGAGTTTTCTCGAGTCGGGCGAGAAATCGACTGTCTTGTGGACGTCTCGATCACCATCCCAGTGTTCAAAGACTTGATCGTACGTCTCTGCGTCCAACACGAAGACGCCGTACGGCCCAATTGCGATCCTTTTGCCGTCTGGCTGTCCACCTCGCCCATGCTCCTGCTTGCCATGTGCTTGCCATCGCGAGTTCGCCACACTCGAACATCCTTGTCATCGCCGCTCACGAGAAACTCGCCATCTGGTGAGAATGCCACTGCCAATATCGTACGACCCACGTCGATTTCAGTGGGCTGCGACTCTATTTTCTCGTTGGTCAGCACAAGCCCCTCCGTCTTATCACCACGCACCAGTCATACTCGGCGAAGTCAGTGACATAGCTCAGCCGAGGAATGGTCAATTGTCAAGGAGGAAGGCGCTCTATATAGTATATACGTTGTCTCTCATATCAGGCACAGGCACTCCTCATGGTCTCGGTGCTTGGCTTTACGCGATGGCTCTCAGGTCCGCAAATCCAGCAGTTCGAAGAGAAGCTTGAGTTGAATCACTCGACGCAAGTTGGGTGGTGGGGACCGGGATTTCTCAGTTGGGTTTTGATTCGCTCAGTCACTACATCACCAAACTGTGAGATCAGTCAAGAATCATCATTCTCCGTCACTTTTCTGGAGCGATGATATTCTTGTAGAGAACTAGTTTATTCTAACCCAAGAGTTGCCGTGAGAGAGTGAATGTGTCGCGTCCAAGTTGCAACCGACTCAAGGTCTAATCGATGATGAAGCTGCCTACACTTGCTGGACTTTGTCACTGGTATATCCACTCTTCGGTGAGTCGTTACATAATGTTTCAACCTCTGGCTCGATAGCCCACCTTGGTCTCCAAACCCTCATCACGCACGCCGACGCTCCGCTTTCTGCTGGCCGATTCAACGATGCCGCCAGGATGTACACGGACGCCATATACCTCTCGCTCAGCGGACATGCCAGCGCCTTGGACGGCTTCACCAAGGTACTCTTTGGTCGCACCCTCATGACGATGGCGAAGGTACACACCAAGGATGGCGATTCCGCGCAAGCCAAGAATACCCTGGACGCCTACGCATTCAAAGTTCCCACTGGTCCCCCGGTGGACGAATAGATGGCAGATATCAAGGAGGCCCAAGCGGCAGGGAAGAAGTCTAAGGCGAGCAACGCCAAGCGGGCTCGACTCTGGACAGCCTGCTCCAAGGCAGCCACGCAAGCTCTCAGAGTCGCCAGTCACAGCACTGAGATTCGTCGTGTCGAGTGTAGCCTCGCAGGGGGGCGTCGTCGATTTCAGGCGAGTAGTTTCCGTCGATCGTATAGGATGACGGCTGATAGACATGCTCTGTAGCTGGCTGTCACATCTTGCTCGACCCAGTACTGCGTCCTTCCTCCCGTCACCAATCTGCTTCCTCCCAGTTCTCGCAGTCCTTCTAGGCTGGTGGAAGGGGCAGCGAGTTCACCTTCAAGTTTGGGCACTAGTATCGACGGATGGTATCCCAAGCTCGTGGGCATGACGCTAGACAGGGCTAGGATGCAGGCTAAACGAGACTATAACTACGGACTGAAGCACTCGTCGTCACTGTATAATTCATCTTCTCCATGATGAAATACTCTATGCTTACTGCTGAATTAGAATTGAAAGTCCCGCTTCAGCCTGGAATGGAATTACGTAACTTCACATTCATCACCTGATTTGTCTGGCTCAGCCTTCGTGATTTCCTTGCTTGTGCCTCCTTTTGTCTCCAAAAACGGTCGCTTCAATCCTCGTACACGAAGCATTGCACTGAGGCAAGTACCGGCGACAATATGGAAAACCTTGTCCGCACGACACGTCTCGGTCGGGTAGACCCATGTCATGATTCGTACATTCCACCCATGTGTCGAGGGCTGCATGTGTTTGTCGTGTCACCGCAAGCGTACGGCCTATTTGGAGAGCTACCCTCGGATTTTTGGTTACGTTGCGGCAGTTGCACTCACCCTTGCATCCATGTGGTGCCCTTCACAGACACGGAGTAGAAATGGAGACAAAGAAGTGCTACAGAGGATCACAAAAACAGCTTTCAAATGCACGTACTCTGTGATGGGGGATGTCTCCTTCGTAGGACCACGTCGGGGATACCCTCTAAATAAACCCCATTCTCACATTGATAAGGTCATCAATCCGTCAGTGCATGGAGGAGACCCCTGCGGCAGGACCTGGATCCAACGTGTGTCATCGTTTCTGTGAGAAGAGAGGGGCATCAGCTGTTCGAGTAACCGCATGTCGACAAGGAGAGTGGGTCAGGATTACGCTCTGAGCTGGTGCCTCATCGGCGAGTTGGAATTTACGCGTGACTGTGGATTTCTGGCTCCGGAGGAGGTAAACTCTCAACATGTCCTGGACGATTGAATATTCTCACCGGCAGTGAAGAAAAAAGACTGGGAAATGTTGCTTTTTCCTGACCATATGCAGATTGTTTGTCGGTTAGGGTCATGGTGCACGATGACTGCCCGTACACTATCTATATAGTATTGGTGACTGCCAAACCTACCTGCAGCTGGCAAAGACGAAGCGTTGAAGGAAAAGATTTACATATTTTAGGCTCAGGAGTGTGAACTACACCATGTGGATGTCGAGTCATGCGGAGTATGAAAATGGCGCCCGTTCTGTGTTGTCCAAAGCCACCAAATGCTACAGTGATTTTCTCGGGGCCAAGTGCCGCAGCGAACAACCGGACTCACGTCATTCAAGCAAATAATCTGTGTAAGTTCTATCCACCGAAAAAGGTGACCAACCTTCAGAAACGATCATACGACACGTCAGACGACTCAAGTCGGCGAAATCTCGAGCCTTTACTACGTTGGGCCTCGCTATGCCAGTAAAAGCCATTGACCGATGGGGCCGCGTCTCCTCTTCTGCCTTCTCGGACCGCCGCGGGCGGACCAGCGTTATTTGCAGGCAAACATATCGCTTTGACGATGTGCAGTATAAGGCCTCGATGGTTGAAGTCATTCTCCAGCCACTTCAGAGCCCTTCCCCAGTTGCCTGACCTCCAACAATGTCTCGCCTTTCGTTTGCCGTGCCTTCCCTTTCCACGAGACACTTCCTGGTGTCTCTTCTAACTGTGGCATCCTTGATGTCATTGCCTGTGGTGCGGGGATTCTCCATATCCACGAAAACAAACGTGAGTCATTCCACTGTCCTCATTTCCTTGTATTTATGTTTCGTTTTAGCTGGCCGTGTAAGTAGCGACGACTCGGTTTTCTATTTCTTTCAATGAACTAATGGGACTTCAGATACTGGGGTCAGAATTCATACGGCGCTACTAATCCAGGCAACACAGCGGGTTGGCAACAATCCATAGGGTACTATTGCCAAGTAGGTTCCTACGCTCTGTTTCCCTCGCATCTCCCAATCCAAAAAAAATGACAGGACAGCACCGTCGACATCATTCCGATGGCCTTTTTAGACGAATTCAATACGACAGGCGGCCTCCCGTCCATCAACCTCGCCAACGTGCGTTCCAACATGCTTTTTTCTCTCCATAAGCCAAATGGGTGACACCCCATGTCTTCGTAGACGTGCAGCACGAGCTCCAACAGCGTCTTTCCTGGGACTCAGCTCCCAAACTGCACGTTCCTCGCGCAGGGCATACAAACATGCCAGAATGCTGGCAAGATTGTCACCATCTCGCTTGGTGGAGCGACTGGTGGAGCAGGCTTTGCGAATGATGCGGAAGGACAGGCGTTTGCGCAGATCATCTGGGATCTTTTCCTCGGTGGGACGAGCACGACCCGTCCATTCGGTCAAGCAGTATTGGATGGGTGAGCTCTCCTGCAAGCAGTGTTGTATCGTCTGCATGGCTCATCGCTGAAAAAGGATTGATATGGACATTGAAGGTGGATCGCAGACGGGCTTCACGGCATTCTTGACAACCCTCCGGCAACTCATGAATAGCGGTAGTAAACAGTCTGTACTGTTTCTTTTTTTGGATATTCACCCTACTGACAGCGACGTTTTCAAGATATTATATCACTGCTGGTGAGCAAAGGACAATGATCACAAGCATCATCATTGTTCATCATTGTCTACAGCACCTCAGTGCCCTTACCCTGACGCATACATTGGTAGTACGCTAAACGCGGTTCCCTTCGATGCCGTTTTTGTTCAGTTTTGTGAGTATCAAAGTACTTTTCGATGCATTCATTCGTACTTCATGCATGCATATAGACAATAACTACTGTGGGCTGAACAATTACGGAAACTCGAATGTAGGTGGCTTTAGATAACACCGTGAATGCGCTATTCACTCTCGTTTTCAACTAGGACTGGGACTTTTCTACTTGGTATGTGTCATCGAACATCACTCCCAGCTCAACATGCCTTATCATCGCAACAGGGACAACTGGGCCAAGACGGTCTCCCCTAACCCAAATGTGAAGGTTTTCATCGGTGCGCCTGCCTCGTCCAGTGCGGCAGGGTCTGGTTATGTCGCCGCCTCCACGATCACCACCATCATTCAGCAGACGATGGGCCAGTACTCGTCCTTTGGCGGGGTAATGCTGTGGGACATGTCCCAAGCTTATGGTATGTCAATATCTTGTACCAGATTTGAACGGCGTCGATAGACGGCACTCACTTGGGGTCAGCCAACAGTCGGTATGATGTTGCCGTGAAAAACGCCCTGACTGGCGGGACTGTGACGGCGACGAGTACGCCACCTATCCCGACAACGACCTCGCATACGAGCTCGACCACCCCGGTGACGACGAGCACGACGCGCACCCCGACGACCTCGTCTATGACTTCGACCACTCCGGTGACAACGAGCGCGCCTCCCACCTCGACTCATTCACCGACGACGACGAGCGCGACCCCGACGACAACTGCAGGCACCGGTTCATGTGCCGGCATTTCGCCATGGTCGACCGGCGTTGCTGTAAGCCACTCTCTCGTCGCATCGTACTATGAGACGAACATGCTCACGACGTCTCCATGATTAGTACGTCGGCGGTGATAAAGTCACGTACGGGTACGTCCTCTCGTCTCTTACATCTACCTACGGCATAGTGTCACTCACGTGCCATATTCAGCGGCGACCTTTGGACCGCGGCCTATTGGACGTACAACGACGTTCCTGGCGGTACGTGTTAATACATTGGAGCAGCGTGCGCGCACGATCATTGACATGTCTTTTATCGCCAGGTCCTGCGGGCGTTTGGACGAGCGACGGACCCTGTACGACGAGCGGTGCAACCGCTGCCGGTGTTGGGACCAAGGCCGCCGCCCCCGCGAACGCGACGCAGAAGCTGTGACATCGATCGATGAGGGGGTATGTACCGCTAGCGCACGAAGATGTCTTGTAATATATCATTTGTACATTAGTCTGTATGTATGTAGGATATAGATGCGCGTCTCGAGAACGAGGCTGGATCGCGCGATCCATATTTGCATGAAGGGTCTTGGAGTGAATGGTACATATAACATTCACTGGGGGATGGAATGACAAGGCTGATCATGATGAAGTCATCCATGTTATGTATCACAGATCTCAGGGGGGAACGGCGCATGACGTGAAAGGAGGCATTCCACAGAATAGTGTAAGCGAACCACGGGGAGTTCGATAGGTAGTTTTTTCGTCCCCATTCAGCATCGAAGCGCTGCAGCCACCTTCGATTATGAGATCACGCCCACATGGCGTGGTGACTAGTGGGGTGTTTTGTTTCGAGTTTTGCGTGTGAATGTTCGCACCTTTGGAAGGAAGTGGCACACCTCGCGAAAGTAGGTGTCCGAC
The DNA here is from genome assembly GCA_038093875.1 of Boletus tylopilopsis. Taxonomy (NCBI): domain Eukaryota; kingdom Fungi; phylum Basidiomycota; class Agaricomycetes; order Boletales; family Boletaceae; genus Boletus; species Boletus tylopilopsis. Next base: position 12,807 of record JBBPTB010000385.1, on the reverse strand, counting down.
CACGGAGAGAAATCCCTTACTGACAACAATGTGTAGAGGTGTTTCTCCACGAGCATTCAATGCAATATTGGGATCACCCAGCCCCACCAAGAGATCTGCATGGTCCCGAGGCATTCATCTTCATATTTCGAGAGCAATTACCGTCGAGAGCAGATACATCGGCTCCAACAGCAAACAAACCCTTCCAACTGCCCAGGCCCCTAGTACAGAGTGTAATAGAAAGTATGTAAGTGTTGCTGCCAGTATGTGCAGTATGTGAGTGGTTCGGACACTCGGAGGTTCTGAAACTAGTAACATTCCTGGGTGTCCTCGAGGGGCAACCTCGTAGTGCCAAGAGTACGACTTTGCATGCTGCCCTTGCCACCACCACCTACTTGCAACGACTCACCACAAATCGTCATGATCCGTCAATACGAACGTCAGGCGCTCTTATTGCAGAAAGAGAAATCCATCTTTGAGCGACTCGGACTCTTCCCTCAGGCTTGTGGTTTGGTCACCCCTACCACTTGCATCATTTTCGCCCAGATTTCCTTTTTGATCTTTGCGTGAACGTTTGCAGGCTTCATGAACAGGTCGATTCAATTATCGGACTGCACCGCCGTGTGGATTCAGAACAACCCCAGCGATGCCCAACTCAAAGTGGCCTTGGTCTCTACCATCTTTGCATTGATTGGCTCGTTGTGCGTCATCTTCAAGTCGTATTATACGAACAAATGCTGACACTACCCCTCCTACTGCCGAACAGCTGCCTCTGCAAGGTGGCTCAATATGCGCTGGTCCGTCGTCTCACCTGCGGGCCACTTGCCCTTGCTACCATGACAGAATGGGCCAAGCTTGCTCAGCGTACCATCTCTCTCGATGCTGACAGACGCAAATGGTTATGGACACTGTTCTCCATAGCTTGGATCAGTCTATTGGGCTTCCCCACGACAGCGCGAGTATCAATTCCCTGATGTGTGATTGATATTCATCCTTGTCATGACAGATGGGTCACGTTGCTGGCACCACAGAAGATAGTCATATCCTGTTCCAACTACAGCTTGCAGGTCAACCTTCTTCACCTTTCCATGTCCACTGTCACTGCCGACCTCTGCCATGGACACATACTTTTCCATCAATGAGAAATATGATGACCGCGCTAAGGTCACCCAGTCAACTGCTGCCAGGATTTAATCTGACTCCGGCTCGCACTTTCAATTACAGGTGTGTAGTTGCCCTGTGGCTACGCAAAAACACAATGATTGTGGGCTGGGGACCACTGCAGGCTCATGTATCCAAGCATCTGAGTCAGTCTGGCGAGAAATTTCATGGAAGCTGGCTTCTCTGCAGCAGCAGCCAGTGCGAATTCAATCATTGACAACGCCCCTATCCTGCCACTCATCTCATCGGTATTCCAGGCACGGAATTCGCCAGCAATATCTCCACAGGTGGGGTGATAGGACAATTTTTCTTTTCGATCCTTGAATACGGCTACAGTGGTGATGACTAACAAGATATGTATGTATAGTTCTTGAGCCTAGCCTTGCTAACCCAGAACTACGCCGCGGACATGGTCGTCCAATCCAACGGCACGCTCTACATACAGACGTTTGGCTGGTCATTTCAACTCCGCACGCACGGCCCTTCGCTTGCGGCGATCACCCTCGTCGCATTCCTGACAGTGGCGCTCGGGGTATTCGCCGTGCTGCCCATCCCTCTGCCGCACAACGCCAGTCCTGCCCAGGGTAATGCATGGAAGCCACTCAACCCAAGCTTGGTGCACAGGTTCGATCCGACGCTCACGATGGACGTGTTGCTCGCGTCCACTGCGGGGGACCTGTCGAGGGTGTTGACTGAGTCTGGCGCTGCGTATCGCCGCGGGGGTGGCACTGTCAGTACCGGTATCGGCGAGCAAGACGAGAACGACGTCGGTGCCAGGAAGGACGTGCGAGGGGTGTGCAAGCGATTGGGCGTCGTGCTGGAGACGACGGGCGAGGGGTGGCCTGCGTTGCGGACCGTGGGTTTGGACTCTGTGATGGAGGATCGCGCTGGTGTGGGCCTTGATGGTTTACATTTCCTTCGTGATCACCGCGGTGGGAGGACGAGTGCAGACGTTGTGCAGCACGATGACATGGAGTATGTGGAACTGGGGGTGGTGCCACGGGGGGGGGAACAACGGAATTATATGACGCATAGTTTTATCAAGAGGTCCAAGCTTCGAGCGTTGCTGCCACGACAAGTCACGCCCGGTACTAGATACGTCCGTATGACCCATTGTTTCGCTTCATGTCTTGTTTACTTAGTTCTGACTTACCCCGTTCCCACATTTTCCCTGGTTTGACGTCTTGCTCTTGTCATATCCTGTACGTTGGCTTAGGTTGTATCAATATATCATCTCGTCGCAGCCTCGTCGCCAGACTACTAGCTTCCTAACAGCTTCGTAGAAATCGTGCTTTGACATTTCACAGTTTCCACGAACGTACAGTAAGTGGGAACGGTGATAGAGTAGGAATTGTCAATATTTCAATCCTCGTTCCGAGCGTGGTCTCGAATGATGTTGATGACCCGACCTTACCTGTAGCAGTGGGTATTGAAACGTCTATCTGGATGCGTACGTCTCTTTCAGAACGAAAGCAGGTGGTAGGGTGACAAAATACACTAGGACCGAAGTGACATGTCACCTGACGACTTTCCGCATTCTGAACTCACCACACCCCCGTCAGAATGCTCGGTAGTTGTTCGTCACTGATCGCAAGGACACGGAACCAGCCACCCATCAGCAAAGTTAGGGTGATCACGGTACCCGTGATCAAGACGAACGGGCTAACGAAAAAGATCAACAACATGCCGCAAGACGTAATGAGTCCAAGGAAATGAGACTCACCCGATCACGTCGCCCCGCTCGCACCTCTCGCCCGCCCAATTCACTTGTTTTGTTCATGGTGGTGGTATAGGCGCAAACAAGACATTCCTGTCCCGCACGCGTCGTGTTGGTACAAGCAAGGAAAGCAGGGAGTGAAGCACGCCGAGAGCGCTGTCGCGTGTCGTGGGTTCAACAGAGGGCGGTCAGAGAGTACGGCACCTTTTGGCGCTCAACGAGTACGTCAGCAACGCCAAACAAGCCGATTTGTCGGCCAAAGCAGCCTCGATGGCGGGCAATGTAACCCTGCTGCGGAGATGTTGCGGACCGCTCGAGATGTGGCCATCTTGGGATGCCGGTCAACTCGAGTGCCACGAAGCGGTCAGGCGAGGGGATCTGACAAGCATAGACATTTCAGCGAAGACTTCGTTGGCCAGTGATGGTGTGGAGATGTCGAGTGTACGAGGGACGCCTTGGGGAAGGCAATGATTTGGTTGATTGGATAGCATGCATGCAAGTGAGGTCGTCGTTGTCGTCGAACGGGAGTGCGGACTTGTGGAAAGCGTCTCGTGTTTCATGTGAATGGTCCAATGTCCCAGTCGTGACATAGTGTGGTCTAGCGAATTACTTCAAAGGAGTGCAAAGATGCTGACACAACAGAAATTCCTCCAGAAAGCATCACGAACAATGCAAAGTGGCCTCCTGTGCCAGATATTGAAACAAGAGTTAGATTCGGGGCCGCCGAACAGGCAATTCCATAGCAGGTTCTGGCTCTAGTTGCAAAGTGCGTACTGGAAGAACAGCAAACGGCCGCCTGCGAGGCGGCCGCTCTAAAAAAATAGTGGGGGACGACACGGGGAACGGGGAACGCGAATTTTTAGTGGGGGGTATATGACCAGGATGCGTGTGCCGATGTTCGGCCGAGGTGGTGCAAGGGAATTGGGGCGACAGTGCGACCTCTGGTAGCTTGTATTGTTCGCGTGGCGCAGCCAGAATCGAGAGTTCGTGACCATCTTGGGAAAAGGGGGCTTCAACGGCGAACGTCTTATGTCGACGGGTAGCTCGAAGGTCATCCAATTCATGGTCCTCGCTCGCGGTTGCCCTCGAGCTCAACGAATCCAAGGAGATACGTGCCGGAATAACAGAGAGAATCATATCCCGTGCGGCAACGAAGGAGGATGCAACGAGATCGTACGAGATGTCAGGGGTTGGCGCGGCAGCAGATTGCAAGGGCGTATTTATACTTGGACTGGGAATAGGCTTGAGCCGGGCCCTTGGAGCATCGCCGCGCGGTATTAAGAGCTCTGTACGGAGATGAATCGGATCAGACGGCCATAGTTGGTTGGCACGACGGAGGGCAGCGATGGAAATGCCGTAGCGGAGGGCAACGCCAGCAAAAGAATCGTTTGGGCCGACCTATGATGGAATAAAAAGAATGAGCTATACGAAGACTATATGCACGGCGACAGACGAACGGGATGTATGACGGTATCGCTACTGCGAGGTACGCTAGTAGCTCTACCGGTAGTCCGGTCCTCTCCGGCTTCGGAGGATGATCTGTCCAAGCTGACCGGGAGGTTCAACCAAGGTCCCGTCTCGCCTTCGCCTTGATCCGTAGCGACCGATGGAATACCTGGCAAGAGACATGCTGGCGAAACAAGAGGGTGGTACTCGGACGAGGAGCCGAACGGTGTGGCGACGTGGCCACGGTTGCGATGATTGTTGCCGTGTGATACCGTGGAGTTGTACTCTGCAAAAGGGTTCGTGACGAGTGCCTCGTACTCGTCGAGCTCGTCGGGCATCCAGACCACATTAGAGGAGTACTGGAACTTAGGTCGGACTGTCTCTCACCTTGCGCAGCGTGATCCCTTGCTTACATAACACTACCTCGTCATGTTCTCACCGTGACCATGGTTTCTGGTAACCGCCCCCCATGCCTCACGCAGACTCATCGCTTGTCCCTTCAGAGATTACTTTGAAGAGGGAGTTCTGGTCCCATGTCCATGACCAGTTACAGCACTTGATTGCTGGCCAGAAAGATTGGGTATGGCGAGATTGTCTAATGTGTCGTCGCGACCATGATCCTCTCTCGCAGGTGACGAACCTGGCCAACGCGTCCTCTCTGATATATCACTCCCTCACCGCCTTTAAACCTCAATTCGGAAACGGCGATCGTGCCGTGAACTGGTGTGGTGAGCAGCCTCTTGGTTCCGTTTTTCTCGCACTTTTGTCCGTTGGTGCCTTGTCGCGATCACACGTCTCGATCCATCCGCCATCATGTTTTTTTTACCTCACGTAGTCCATGTTGCTGATGCGGCACGCGCATTGCAGGATTCTACCTCGTATCGTCCCTTTTCCCTGAACCCCGTTTTACTGCGTTGCCTTCGGGAGACCAGCGTACCGCGACGACAAACGAGCATGCCCTCCGTTTGGGACCATTTTGTGGAAAACCCGCATGTCAATTCATCAACGTCTCCCCGTCGCACGCTCGAGGCGTATGTGCGGACGCATTCCTGCAACGGAAGACCCTCGTCGTCCAGAATGTAGACGAGTATCCCGGTCACATCGCTTGCGATGGGGACACCAAAAGCGAAATCGTCTGTCCGCTGATCTTACAGGACGGTGATAGCCAGGTGGTTTTGGGGGTGTTGGATCTGGACTGCCTCGCGCCGAGTGGGTTCGACGAGCAGGACAAAGTCGGATTAGAAGCTATCGCGAATCTAATTGTAAAGCAATGCGATTGGTGACCAAAACCCCCGAACGAGTAATCTATCCAATACATCTAAAGGTACATGTCCGTTTGGACTCGTCATGGACGCTGCTGCTGCTGCCATGCCAAAAACTCCTCGTGCAATTGCTTTTGTTCTGTCCACCTCTTCGATAGCTTCTTTTCTTGCGCTTTACTCAGCTTCCCGCCCTCTCCGTCAGCGGTAGGAATGCCTTGTTCGTTCCATTGGCTATACGTGCCCTCGGGGACATGGGGCGGTTTGAACAGCGCTTCAGGCGGGGTACGCCCGCTCTCCAGCTTCGCCAGCCGTTTTTCTTCTGCAGCGCGCTTCAGTTCCGCTTTTCGGGCGGCTTGGGCCTCGAGCTTCTGCCGCTTCTCATCACGGGCCCTGATCAATTCCGCCGCAGGAACTAATTTGACCAAGGCCCTACCATCTACAGAGAAACGTTGACACAAGCACGAATGCGAGAAAGACAAAAAAAGGCAAACTACCTTCTTGGTCGTCCAATGCCACGCCCAACGGAACCAAGTCTTCATCACGAAGCCGATCACAGAGCGCCAAGATCTCCTTCAAGGAACCGTCCCTTTTGGCAATGGCCAATTGTCGAATACCGTCTCTAAAAGAGGAAAGCGCGCGAAGATATGGAAGCAAGTGTTCTTCCCGCTGGCGTAAGACACGCGGTCGGGAGAGAGAGACAATTGACGAAGAGCGCGAACACGTACGTTGGCAGCGTTCGCATCGCCTGCGGTCTCTTGTCCCCATCCTAGTTCGTGCTTCTCTCCCTCGCCGAGGCCAAACATTCGCAGCATGTCTCCCACCCATCTGGCCGATTGTTCGACCAAGGCGATGTTTAGAGACTTTGCCCGAGTGTTGATGTAAATGTTGGTGCGCGAGACTAGATCGCGTAGTATTTTGAGAGCCTCGGGGGTATTAAAGGAATCGCAGAGTGCGACACGGAACGCCAGCTTGCTCTCGTCGATCCTGAAACAATTTGCGTCAATGGTGATAAAGTAAAATCGAGACTCAGAAGTACACATTCAAAAGGCCCCGTTCGAGGTCTTCGTAGTGATGATATCCGTCCGATTTCCCTTCGTTGGCCAGCAATAGAGCTTTCACTGTCACGAAGAAGTTCTGCAGAAAGGTCAGATACACACAGTCATCCATCGTTGCAATGCCTACGTTGAAAGCGGTCTCGATCGTTTTCACTTCCCCGGTCATCAACGAATCAGAAAAATCCACCTTGGCATTCCATAATTGCGATAAGAATGCCAGTCGAAGCTGACGCGAGGTAAACTTTTGAAGAATTTCCTAGATTCAAACCTTCGTCAAGCGACATCCAGTCGCACGAAAATGTGTCTTACGTCAATGGTGATAAAATTTTTCAGTGACTTGCTCATTTTGAGGCCTTCAATGTGTAGGTGGCCGGTGTGGATGAAATAATTAACCCACGAGCTACACTCGTGGTATGCCTGTGCAACTTGAGAAACATGAACAGACTAGGCCGCGGAGTTACCGTCTCACCTCGGACTGTGCCATCTCGTTATCATGGTGCGGAAACGCGAGATCAATGCCACCCGAATGTATGTCCATGTTGTCACCGAACACTGCGCTGGCCATGACTGAACATTCGATATGCCATCCAGGGCGTCCTGAGCCCCACGGCGATGGCCAGGAGGGTTCACCGGGCTTTGAGGCTTTCCACAATGCGAAATCTGATGCGGAACGTTTCCCGGTGGTAATTGAGAGTGCACCTGTAGGAAATTAATAACGTTCCCAGCATTCATTTCAAAAACCAACCTTCTCCTTCCGCAAGGAGTTCTCTATTTCCTTTGCTCCAAGGTTCCAGCTTCGCGTAGGTATGCTTCTCCGAGGAATCAAAGACAACGGTATCAAAATACACGCTGCCTTCATGCTCATAGGCATAGCCATTCTCCATGATACGTTTCACGAATTCAACGATTTCTGGAACATACTCTGTCACGCGTGTCAGCGTGTCGGGTCTACGAACACGCAGACGATCCATATCTTGGAAAAATTGGCCCTCCCAGAAGGCAGCAAGCTCACGAAAGATAGACGGATCGGATATCGTATTCCTTAACTACGCAGAATGGTAAGTATACCGTGCGGATCTGATTGAAAGACGGTCACCTCCTTGTCCAGAGATGCCGCTATTATATCCCGAGACTCGTCTAATAGTGTTAGAGCGGAATCCCTGTCCGTTCGACCCTGTCGAGCAGCTGACAGTGCAGACGCTGTGCGAATCTGTGGCAGACAGTCAAATCGTGATTGCGTACAAATGGAAGGAGCCTACAGCGGCGCCAAGATTCATGTCAAACTTTTCATCTCGTTTCAAGCACTCTGTCTTTTGAACCGCGTCATCCCGAAGTGCTTCGATCCGGGACCATTGAGTGTGCAAAGTTTCGACAGTCGGTTTGATGCTCTCTGGGAGACCTTTGGACACTTTGTCCAAGACGTGCGCCTGCCAGGCGTCTTGCACCCTAGCGAGGAGTTCGGGAGTAATTGATGTTGTCTGGGTGCGGAAATTCTCGAAAAGATGGTTTTGACGGGCTCGTAAGATGATCTATCATCCATTGTGAACGCGGAATCGAAGAAGGCGCAGAATGTACCTTGTCGTCGATGTCGGTGATATTCATGACGAAATGGACGTCGTAGCCAAAGTAATCTGATAGGATTCTACGGAGAATATCTTGGGTGACATAGTTTCTTCCAAACCGAGTAACATGAGACCAAAGGTCAGCGCAGTCTGATTGGACGTACCTTGCATGACCCATGTGAGAGGCGTCGTATACGGTCGGCCCGCAGTTGTACCATTTCACGAGGCGGCCAGTTTTCGGGATAAACTCTGTCTACGCGAGAGTGCAGGAGTCGGGTATCAGCGGTTGATCGCGCCTCATACCTTGGTCTTGGTCAACGAATTGTACACCTTCAAGACCGGTTCTTCCACCTGACGAGTCGGAGCATGCCACGCGGGTTGCTGGACAGACATGGCTTCTGTGCTGTAGTAGACTGAACGCAGGCGTCCAGGACGACGGACACGACAGAGAGCGCGCACTGAGCCAGATGAACTGACTCGCAAGATCATAAACGTCGGAATAGGAAATAGCCAAGGCCTAATTGTTGCTTATGTAATAATTTATCGATCACTTGAAAAATACTCGAGAAATGGGATGCGCAAATGGGTTTCAAATGCCCCGTTTTGTGTTGTTGGCGTATTGTGAGTTTGAGAGTATGCTGGAATGTCCGTAGCGTCGACCGCGCCTTTGATCAAGCCCTCGTCGCCAATTGTTTGTCACGTAGCGAGTAAGAAGGAACACCCGAATCTATTCGAAGGCCCCGTGAGGGACCCTAAAACTCTATTAGCATACCCACCCGCTGCGATCTCCTGGTTATTGATCTACCAATGAGGATGCACAAAATCTGGCTCGTTTTCCCATCAACCCGTGCTTAGTGCGACCTTTCACGCAACCGACCATCAGCCGTTTTACATCACGCTACTTAACAGTTAAAGTTAAGTGTCCCGGTATCGTTAAATGGGCTCGGTCCTCTAATATTTAAGGACAAGTTGCTGTTCCTGCATTTTCCCCCACGTCTCTTTACCCCATCCGACTCTACTTCACTGACGCCTGCGAGAGCAGCGTCGAATGATTCTCACCCATTCATACGATTCGGATACAAGGCTCATTAAATCCACCAGCTCTCCCTCGTACACCTACCACGCGCACCACATTCCCGCCCCTCAACGATCGAGGATGCAGCAGCCGACTTGTACAAGACTTCGAGTACGGTACGCCAAAGATCAGGGTTTGACCGAAAAGCCGTCCATTCACATTCATCATCACAGATCACCTCAAGACGCTCAAGTCATATTTCACGCGGTGGCCCTCGGCGTACTACCGATGGTGACCAGACGTTTGGATACAGAGGAGAGAAGAGCGATTGCATCTGGCAGTGTCTTTGTCTGGGAAGAGCGTGGGCCCAACCCAGAGGCAACCGGAGTGAGTACAATGGTCAGAGACGCCACCCCCCCCCCAATTCTGAAACCAACCTCTCTGTAGCTCGGCATTGAAAGATGGACAGATGGGAAAAGGTAAGTTGTATTACAATTGCACGATCTGTTCTCATTAGCGTGCACGTAGATGGGGCCCTAGTCGTGTCCGAGACGTGAGCGTGTTTCAGCATGTCCTTCAGCTACATCTGCTCAACGTTTTCTAGGAATTTCTCTTTTACCAAGAGAAAGACCAACCAGTTGACGTAGAGTTGAACTCGGATTCAGACACAACGTTTGCTCGCGCTTCTTTGTTGGCTTCCAGCCGGCTTACCCTTACTTCCTAGCCTCGGCTCTGGCTCTCACCCCCGCAATAATTTCCGCCAAGAACCCATACGCTCCTCCCTTGTCAAACAAACTTATTCCGTATTCGTCGATACGTCGCGAGGACGTCGCAAGTGGCACCTCAGTACGTCGGTCTTGCTCCAGTGTCGTAGCCTTGCGCTGACAATGCTCTTTCAAGTCGCATACTTTACCGCGGACACGGCCGACGACCTACGAACTATTTCCGAAATACCTGACCTTGCCACTCTCCCCGTCCCACCTGGGAAGTACAGAAGCGCCCGTCATAACCCGGCTCGCCACCGTGTGCACAAGGAAGACCAAAGTCAAGCCCCACCGCATCAACAATTCGCGCCCTACCCTTCACCTACACGCTTGTACAACCCCGTTTACCCGGGCACAATTCCGCTGGGTGGGGACGGACCTCGCAGTTTATTGAGTTTGGAGAGAAAAGGACAGACGCTTGCACCACTCGTTTACCTTCAAAATCTTCCTCCTCCGCGCAGGCACCCAGTGGACGAGGAGATACTCATGACCCTCTACCCTAGCTTGCCTTGATTTCGGATTCCTCTTATCCCTGACGACACGGCATGACACTGCCTTTCTCTCTCATCGTTTGTCGCTCTGACTGGACTCTTGGTTTATCCTTCTGTTACACTTTCTTTTCTTGATTGGCATTTGTATTCTTTCATGCGGCGTTCAATTGCGTGATCCCATGGTTTCCGTACGGGCATCCGTTCCGACGCGTGCTTTGAGAACGTGGGGAGGAATTCATGATATTCAGGTGGCACGAGTTCTTCCGGTGTTTTCTCTGGTGGTTTTAGCTTCTCTTCCTTCTTTACTTCTGCTTGTCGAAGTAGAAAGGAATGTAATGCTTCCAACTCCTCTTTGTGGGCGCAACGAAGAAAAGCGGATTTGTGACATCGATCTGTGCATCGTGTCATCCGCACAGTCCCGGTTGTCCAATCGATATCAGGGTTGTGCTTCTTCAGCCATGAGTGTCCGAGGATCATGGAATTCTTTCCGAGATCCGTCACTTCCAGATTGATTTGTTCCTTGTGTCCGTCGAAGGAGATAATGAGATCCGCAGAGTGTGTAATACTGCCGGCGGAATTCTTCATTCCGTCGACGTTGTAGACAGGAATAGGGCGTGGGAGTCGACGCATGGGTACGTGGTGTCGTAGGGCCCATTGTCGATCAATGAAGGAGACGTTTGCTCCACTGTCCACAAGTGCTTCTGCGTTTCGTTTACTGGCGCCGAAAAACACCGTGATCGGTAGTTTTATCTCCTTTTCGGGGTTCAGGGTACGGAGGCGAACTGCGGGTGGTTCCGTCTGTTCGTCATCATCTTCTTCGGTAGCAATGAGGTCTGGGATTTCTTCTTCTTCTTCTGTGACAGATGATGATGTCGGAATGGGGATAGAGGAATTAAGCACCAGTTTTACGTCCCGGCCGAGCCTTTCGGACCCCTCTGACGTGGTTAAATTATCTGTGTCATCATCACATGTGTCCTGCACAGGAAGGAGAGAATATCGGTTATTACTAGCGACATGAACACCCAGTTCGTTCATGCCACTGTGCCTTTTGACGCCTTCTTTTCGGTGTCAAGAAGATCTGCAAAGTAAGCCTTCATTTCTTCGAAATTCATACCTTGTATAGCACGAGGTTGCTCCGTGCGGGATTCTTCGGTGGTGGCGTTCCGGACCTTCCGTGATTTGCAATCGCGGCGGTGTCCACCTCCGAGGAATTTGCATTCCGGACAAGGGTTCTTCGGCTTCTTGCAATCTTTCGCGGCATGTGGTCCCTTGCAATTGAAACATCGCAGAGCATTGATTTCTGCTGTTTCAGTGCTCTTGATGTGTTGCACGTGTGCGGGTTTGGTGAACATCTTGTATGCTTCCTGATTCTTTCCAATTCGATGGATGTGCTGAATCAAGGAGTTGAGCTTGTTCTGTCGTGGATTGCGCTGCATTGTGGTGTGGTCCAATAATAGCGCATCTCCGCGGAGTCCTTGACGGAAGATTTCTTTCCTGATCTCTGTGGACACGTTGTTTTCCAGAAGCCAGATTGCTTCGTCATCGGCAACTTTAGCCTTGTATGCCAAATTCCTCCATTTGGCAAGATACGTGTCAATGTCCGTGTTGTCCGATTGTCGGTACTTTGTGAGTTCGTGCCGGGCCCAATCTGCTTGTAGCTGAGGGCGGAAGAGATTGACAATCGTCTCTTTCCATGCGTCCCATGTGTATTGGGTGTTTGTCCTGGTCGCGAGCTGTTGCAACTCGACATCGGCAAAATGTTCTCCTTTGGTGCCCTTCAATCGTGACAGAAGAGCGTAGGCTCGATTCTTTACGTTGGGGATAAATTCTGGCTCGAGGTGTAGAGCGTCTTGCGGATCATAATCCGGGTTTGGCGTGTTAAAGTGCTTTGGGTTGGCGTCCATCCAGCACTGCAGCTTAATCCACCAGTCTTCGAACTTGGCTTTGGAACCATCATAGGTTCCGGGATCACAGAAGATTTCTATCTTTGACGGTGCAGGTCCGCTACCGTTTCCGCTTCCTGATCCGTATCCTTGTTGGGACCTTGCCCATGCCGTGAGGTCAACTAACTCTCTCGTTCGTTGATCCGCTGCCTGACTTTCAGCCGCGGTTTGATTTAGCTTCTGGGCAGCTCGTTCGAGTGCATCTGTCAGCAACTCTTTGTCTTTCTCCGTTTGTTCCACTCTTGCCTGCAACGATTGCAGCAAGGCTTGTGTCGTTCTCAGTTCTTCTTCGAGATCGATCATGGACATGGTGATTCAGGTCACGAGGGGTTTTCCTGATCAAAACTTTCTATTCCGCTGCTAACCCTATTTCCTAGAAAGGAAACTTCTTCTGTCTAGCTAGCGTTTGCCT
>JBBPTB010000384.1:0-22237 GCA_038093875.1 Boletus tylopilopsis | reverse complement strand
GAGTCATGCCCCAGATCTAGGCATCGGGGGCGGTCGTGTCGCGAGGGCTAGGGTCCATGGTTACCCCTAGGGCCGAGGGTGTCTGAGGTTGCCCCTCCGGGCGTAGTCGCAAGTGTCGAGGGAACAAAGGTTACCCCTTGAGTGTCACAGTTTAGCATCATGGCGGATGTTGGTAGTTTACCGTCGTTCTGGACGTGGGGGAAGGGCTGAGGGAATGTGGTTACCCCTCAGGGGCCATCAGAGGACGATGGTGGGTCGGTGGTGTACTCCTAGGCAATGAGTACTGCGTGAGCGAGCGTACAAGCTCCTCAGGGCGGAAGGCGTCTGCTAGGCCTTCAGGATAAGGGCGTGTCCTGTCTGTCAAGGGCGAATGGTGAAGAACAAAGTGAAAATGAACGAGGGTCCGGCGTATCCGGTCCGGCAACCAGGGAAAACCGTAACACTCTACTACTGTGACAAAGGGTTTATATACTAGACTGGACAGCGCACTGTTATGCTTACTGCGAGCATGTGCCCAAGCGGAATAAATGGAAGTCGAGGAGAGGTTGGATCAATAGTAGGCCAAAGGCAAACCTTGTGCACTGTGAGCTAAAGGCCCAGTGGAGTGCACGTCCTGTACACAAAGTGAGGCCGACGACCAGCTAAGGTGTGACCTACGACGAGCTCGACTTGAGATGAGCGAGGAGCGTGAAATGCAAGTGAGATCAAGAGGGATGAAGTCTTGATGTCCAAGCACCAGTACACCAGTAAACCAAGTGAATTGCAAGGGCACATTTAAGTGCAGCGGAATTGCAGTACAAGATGGCATTAGCCACCACAAATGGCGTAGAACTAGCTTAGCGATCTCTAGCTAGTACTCTGGCTCTATATACCATCCAGAATGGCGCATGGGCCATCTGGGCAAAGGGTGTCCTCCTAATGAGGAACAAAGGCCTTCCCACATCAGGAAGGGGGCAAAGGGCAATACCTGAATGGCAAGACGGCCATCAGGGCTAATGGGGTCCTGCTGTCAAGGAAGAGCGGAAGGTGGTCATGGAGACCAGCAGGATCAGAAGGGAAGACTAGGTGAAATGTGAACCTAGTCTGACATAATGCCTACGACGGGAATACTCATCCATCGGGCATACATGGCTGGATGGAGGGTCAAGAATGGTGCTCCACAGCAAAGGGAAATGGTATCTATCATAGGAGATCCGCTGTCCGGGTATACAAGGATCAGCGAGCGTAACAACAGCGGATCGGAAACATATCGTAGCCACGACGGGAACTCTCCTCCATCAGGCGATCTAGGGTTGCCTATAGCAACCAGGAGTCATACCAAGTCATACCCCGATCTAGGCATCGGGGGAGGTCATGTCGCGAGGAGCTAGGGTCCATGGTTACCCCTAGGGCCGAGAGTCAATGGTTACCTCTCCAGGGTGTCACAAGTGTCGAGGGAACTAGGGTTACCCCTCAGGGATCCAGTTTAACGTCATGGTGGACGTACGTGAGGGAATGGTGGTGTACTCCTACAGTGAGTACTGCATGAGTGAGCATATGAGCTCCTCAGGGTGGAAGGCATCTGCTAGGCCTTCAGGATAAGGGTGTGATCCTGTCCATCAAGGGCGAATAGTGAAGAACAGAGGAAAAATGAATGATAGTCCGGCGGGTCTGGTCCGGCAACCAGGGAAAACTGTAACATGCATGGACCGTCAGGTAAACAAGGGCATCGCTAGCGACGGTGAGAAGATCAGGGATCAAGGAGCTCCACTGTCAAGAAGAGTGGAAGGGGAAGGATCAGCGGAGTGACAGGTGAAACACTACTCTAGTGACCCTACGAGTCCAGAATGACTCGTGGTCGTACATGCTTGGAATTGGGTGATAACAGGGAAAACATCGGATGGGACCGGGTGTCCCATCGTGAGGAGAGAACGAGTCCGACAACAAGAAAGAAAATAAATTGGTACCATGCATTCCATAACATTAGCCCCTCTCTAAGGGGCGAAGTCCCACCTTCGTCTGAACTTCCTAACCCCCCTCTTCTATGGATTCAGCAATCGCTGTCATTGACCTCATAGTCCATGAGGTCATAGGTGTCATTGATCGACGGCCTTTCCCAACAGAACTCCACGGCATGTCCCTGGTGTCTGCATAACAGACAGGTCTGGAACGGGCAGTCTTTCTGCGCGTGACCGGGTGCTGGCTTCCGGCAAAATGGGCAGGTATATCGGGGACAGTTGGGCTGTAGATGGTTCTTGCCATTGCATACGAAACATTGAAGGCGGTGGTATGGAGCAATGGGAGGAGTCGGGGATGGCGTATCAATGACGATCAGACTGGTTTTGGATCCGGATCCGGACTGTGAGGGGATCGGAACAGCCAGGGGGCTACCTTTAACTGCTCGTTTTCCTTTGACATCTGAAGAGATAATCCTGCCAAGGACATAAGTCTGTCCCTTGACGGTTTTTCTTTTTCAGGCAGCAGGAACAGGCATGGAAGAGGGGCGGTTGTCAAGGGGGATAGTGGCAAGGAACCTATCCACCACTCCTCCATCAGTGGAGGGATTCTCGACAACAGTTCCGGGGTGAATTCCCAGAGTAGGCTCTCTAGTGTCTCCCCCTCAGTTTGAGGATACTTGAGGGGGGGCACAGGAACGGGGGAAGGGCTACGGCCGGGTGTCGCAGCTTTGGGTGCCACAAGGGGATCGTGGGTGGCGGTGGTTGGAAGGGGGTTAAGCTTATCGGAGCTCCCTTCCCAGGAATGGAAGGGGTCATCCCAGGGGGAGGAGTCATCATCAAGATAGAATCTCTGGTACTGGTGGGGTAGGGATTGTACAAGAGGACGGAGGACAGGTCCACAGAGGAGTGGGTTGGCTCGGTTGAGAGCCTGGATGATCCCTCCCGACAGGAGGTGCTGGGAAAGGGTTTGTTGGGCATCAGCGAGAGTAGTTCTGACGAGAATGTGAAGGGGGTTGGGCTCAATGGAGTTCCCCATAGATCCCTCTTGGACTCTAAGGGTGATGTTGAGGGATTGGGCGACAGATGTTACGGTTTTACCTGGTTGCCAGACTGGACCCCCCGGACCCCCACTCATTTTCTTTAATTCTTCACCATTCGCCCTTGACGGACAGGACACGCCCCTATCCTGAAGGCCTAGCAGACGCCTTCTGCCCTGAGGAGCTTGTATACTCGCTCACGCAGTACTCACTGTAGGAGTACACCACCATTCCTTCGTTGGTCCGCCACAACCTTAAACTGGACACCCAAGGGGTAACCTTTGTTCCCTCAACCCTTACGTCTGCTATGACACTAAACTGGATCCCCGAGGGGTAACCCTTGTTCCCTCAACACTCGCGATGCCCCAAAGAGGTAACCTTCGACTCTCGGCCCTAGGGGTAACCATGGACCCTAGCTCCTCGCGACACGACCTCCTCTGATGCCTAGATCGGAGCATGACTCGACATGACTTGTGGTTGCTATAGGCAACCCTAGATCGCCCGACGGATGGGAGTTCCCGTCGTGGCCACGATACGTTTCCTGATCCACTGTTACTACGCTTGCTGATCCTCATATACCCGGACAGCAGATCCCATGTACTACAAGCTAGTTTCCTTCCTGCTGCGGAGCACCACTCTTGACCCTCCATCCAGCCGTGTACACCCGATGGATGAGCATTCCCATCGTAGGCATTATGTCAGACTAGGTTCACGTTTCACCTAGTCTTCCTTTCTGATCCCGCTGGTCTCCATGACCACCTTCCGCTCTTCCTGACAGTGGGATCCCATTAGCCCTGATGGCTGTCTTGCCATTCAGGTATTGCCCTTCGCCCTCTTCCCGATGTGGGAAGACCTTTGTTCCTCATTAGGAGGACACCTTTTGCCCAGATGGCCCGTGCACCATACTGGATGGTATATAAGAGTGCCAGAGTACTAGCTAGTGACCCTTAAGCTAGTTCTACACCTGTAAGGCAGGTTCACGCCTGTATCACTGCAATAGTCGCTGCCCTTAGGTGGGCCTCTGCAATCTTACTCGCTTTACTGGTGTACTGGTGTTCAGACATCAAGACTTCGTCCCCCTTGACCCTTGTGAACATTCCAAGCACTCCTCGCTCTATTTAGTGTCGAGCTCGTCATAGGTCACACCTTAGCTGGTCGTAGGCCTTACTTTGTGTACAGGACATGCACTCCGCTGGGCCTCTAGCTCGCAGTGCACAAGATTTGCCCTCGGCTCACTATTGATCTGACCTCTCCTTGACCCGCGTTTATTCTGCTTGGGCACGTGCTCGCAGTAAGCATAACAACAGAGGCAAAGGCCACAAGGGATTGGTCAGCCATGAAGGCTGCATCATTTTGGAGTCCCTGATGAATGAGGGGGTTAGCGAGTATCGCAGTGATGGCATACCGTCTGTATTTGATGGGGAGTCAGTTGATTCGAATGGGCAGGATGTTGGGCAAGTCATTGCATGTCAAAGTCAGAGAGGCAAAGTTGTGGGTGGCGGTCATGGTAAACGGGAATGAGATGGGGGAGAGCCTGCCACCAGTCGGTGCGCCTTATAGCTCTCCCAGTACTTCCACCATTCGGATTCAGTTCTTATCTGCCAATCGGTCCCAGTAGTCTTGTATAAGTTCCACTGAATGGCGCAAATTGCGCGTGGATTCCCAGGTGTTTTCTGCCGATGAATAGCCCTTCCATTTGACCAGATACAACCATCGGACGGGCAACCCTCAGTGTGCCAAGATGTTCTCGACTTCCCACTCTTCTTCGCCATCAATCAAGTCGGGGGGTTCCGGATGGAAGTTCGGTCCGTGTTCCTCGGTCTCCTTGTATGGGTTGAGCAGGGAGGCGTGGAACACGTCATGTATCTTCCAGGTGGGAGGGAGTTTGAGGCGGTAGGAGATTGGGGAAAGTACTTGGATGATCTTGAAGGGTCCTTCCCTTCGAGGGGCGAGTTTGCGTGTTGGATAGCGCAGGTTCAGGTGGTGGGAATCTAACCAGACCTTTTGTCCGGTTTTCCAAGGCATGAATTTCGAGTAGATCCGTTCCGCCATGTATTGCCTTGCCTTATCATGTGCCGCTAATGCCTCGTCTCATCCTCTCTCTAGAGAGGAGAGTCGCTGCTCTAAAGCAGGGAGGAAAGTCTTTCCCAATGGGGGATAGGTCCATGGTTCGTATCCCATCATAAGGAAGAACAGGGTCTGTTTCGTCACCGAGTGTCGGGCAGGGTTATGGTGGAACTCAGCAGCAGTTAGGTGTTCGGACCATTTTTGTGGGAGGCCATCACAAAAGATCTGAAGATACATTTCGAGTTCCTGGTTGACCCGTTCAGTCTCCCTGTCTGTTTGAGGGTGATAGGCCATGGAGAGCGAGACGTCATAGTTAAGGAGGTGGGCAAGTTCCAGGGCGAAGGCTGAAGCAAATTGTGGTCCTCTATCTGAGATAAGTTTGTCATGGAGTCCGAATCATTTGAACACTGAATGGAAAAAGAGTTGGGCTACCCCTGCTGCATTGATGTTTTTGGTGCAAGGTTGGAAAATGACCCCCTTACTAAGCCCATGGTCAACCATGACCATAATTGAGTCAAATCCGGAGCTCATTGGAAGGCCAGTGATGAGATCAACAGACAGTTGCTGGAAGGGGTGGGTTGCAGTGGAAGGGATGGGGGATAGTGCCGGAACGGTAGGGTGGGTCAGGACCTTGTTGGCCTGACAAGTAGCGCATCTGTTGATGAAACGGCGAGTGAAAGTGGTTATTCTGGGCCACCAATAGTCTTTTTCCAGGGCTGCGATGGTATGGAAGTACCCATTGTGGCCCATAAATTCAGATTCATGACACTCCTTGACAATCTGGGTCTGGAGTTCCAAGTCCGGGATGTATGTCCATCCCTTGTAGTAAAGGATTCCCTCCGTGTAGGCCCAATCAGCTGGGTTGTTATAACGGGTGGGAAGAGCCTCCTCATTGTGGTCCATGCTGAGGAGTTTAAGATGCTGCAGCACGAGTGGATCGGACGGAGTCGAGGTGAGGAGTTTGGATCGCAGCTCACTGTCAATATATGCAATAAAGAGCTGGTTGGGGAGGAGGACTTGGTTCATGTTATCTGACGACATATCTATGCTGTCAGGCCAGGACAATGCATCTGCCGGGCCCATCTGCGATCTAGGGCAATGTCAGAATTCGAGGTGGTACTCTTGGAGGAAGAGTTGCCACCTAGCATGTCGTCGGGAGAGGTTCTGAGGCTGGCGGAAGTAGGTGAGGTTCTTGTGGTCCATAAGGACCGTGACCGGATGTTTGGTTCTGGTAAGGTAGTGACACCATTCTTCCAGGGCATGGATAACTGCCAGCAACTCTCAATCGTAGATGTCATAATTCCTTTCCACCTCAGAAAGGGTCTTGGAGAGATAGGCACAGGGGTGGAGATCCCTGTTGCCATCCTTTTGCATTAACACTCCTCCAGTCACTACCAGTGAGGCGTCGGTCATGATCATGAATGGTTTGTCTACGTCCGGCATGGTCAGAACCAGATGGGTGAGGAAGGCGTCCCGAAGTCGTTCAAAGGCTCTCTGATGGACATCGGTCCAAGTCCAAATGTTCACTTTCCGAGTGAGGTTGTTCAGAGGTTGCGCGATATCTGAGAATCCTAGGATGAACTTTCAGTAAAAGTTGCAGAACCCCAGGAAGGATCAGACTGCGGTCACCAAGTTGGGTGTGTTCCAGTCTCGGATGGCATTGACCTTGGCATTGTCCATCTGTACCTTTCCTTTTCCTACCACCATTCCTAAGTACTCCACCTCCTTGGCGGCAAAGGTGCACTTTTCAAGTTTGAGGAACAACTTTGCTCCTCCATCCGTTGCAGTACCTGTTTAGTACGCTCCTCATGTAGCGCCGGGTCGTCTTTAGAGTGGATTAGAAGATCATCCATGTAGATCACTAACCATCCTTCAGCGATCATATCACCGAACGTGTCATTCATGTAGGCCTGAAATGTGGCCGGAGAGTTGCACATTCCAAAGAACATGACCGTGGGCTGATAAAGCCCATATGGGGTGATGAACGCAGCCTTCCACTTGTCTGCCAGATTGATTTGGATGTTGTTGTATCCCCACTGGACGTCCATCTTGGTGAATAGTCGCGAGTCCTTGAGCTGTCCAATAAGATTGTCAATCAGTGGGAGTGGATAGGTGTTTTTCACAGTGTGGGAGTTCAGGTATCAGTAGTCCTGGCAGGGTCGCAGCTTCCCATCCTTCTTCTGGACAAAGAAGAACGGGGATGCTTGAGGGGACTTGGAGGGCTTGATCTTCCCTGAGGCAAGGTGTTCTTCGATGAACTTCTTGCATGCTTCCTGCTCCTCCGGATTTAGCTGGTAAGCTTTTCCTCATTTTGGCAGGAAGTCCTTGTTAAGTTTGATCTTGTGGTTGAACTTTCGGGGTGGTGGCAACTCGTTAGAAGGTTCCTCAAATACCTTCTTATAGCATTCATATTCCTTCGGGAGTTCCGCCTTAACCTTAGCGGTTCCCTGGGCAATCTGAGTGGAGAGGGTCGTCCGTTGTATCCACTCTTTCTTGGGGAGGTAGTCCCTGATGCCTTTTCATTTGTAGAGACATCACTCGATGCGATCGTCCATATTGAGACCCATTGCGTGGAGGAGGTAGCACTGATGGATCAGTTCTCGTCGGGAGGGGAGGTTGGCATCTCCTTCAATCTCCATGGTTCCGCAAGTCCAGTCGATGAGTGGGTTGACCTTGGCCAGCCATGACATCCCGAGAATCATGTTTTGTTTGTCACATCGTATGATGAAGCTTTGACCCTCAACAGGTGATTTACCCAGGTGGGAATACCCATTTTTTGCTGCTTGGGATACCGCATTTCATTGCATACCGCTCGCCGTCGTTGATCCCACCTTTGCCAAGAAGCAATTAGACTTACTAACGAGGGAATGGTATATGAAGCCAGACGGACAGATTCCCGCGTACGAGTGGAACTTCTCGGATGTGAATCCACCAGTGCATGCTTGGTGACTATTTTCCAGCTCAATCTGTCCAAGCCCCTGATTTGATGGGCTCCAGGGCGACATTCAGAGTCTTCAAAATAGAGCGAAAGCTCACAGGACGAGAGGATATACCCTTTTTGGAGAGGGTGTTCCAGAAGTTGCTGCTCAACTTTACATGGTTCGTACCTTTCTTTCATGAAAGGTTCCGTCGATGACAGATATCTATGTAGGTGGGTAAATAGAAAGGACTCAGGGGGACACAACGTCTTCGAGGGTGGTTTCCTTGGGCTAGATAACATTGGAATCTTCAATCGTTCCGAGCCCCTGCCGACCGGGGGAAATTTGCGTCAGGCAGATGGTACTGCGTGGATGGCATTTTATTGCTTGAATATGTGAGTCTAGAGTATATGCCCTACGGCTTCTGTTGATAGTGTCTAGGTTGAATATGGCCCTTGAGCTTGCGAAGCACAATGCGGTGTATGAGGACATCGCCTCCAAATTTTTTGAAGTATGTCGACTCGTTTGCAAGAAGTCCTATCTGACTGACCGTTCTCAGCACTTCATCTTCATCGCCGACGCCATGACATACGTGTCTGGAGAAAACGAGAGCCTTTGGAACGAGGAAGACGGAATGTATTATGATGTCATTCAGTTCGGACCTGGAAACTCGATCCAGCTGCCTGTGCGCAGCCTCGTTGGCCTCATTCCCCTCTATTCAACGCTCGTTCTGGAGCCTGCCGTGCTTAAGCGATTTCCAGGGTTCAGGAAGCGCATGGAGTGGTTTATCGACCACAGACCTGAAGTCTCGGCTCGGAATATGGCGAATATGAAAGGTTACAGTGCCCCTCATCTCATATTTGGTCTCTAAGTATTTTATAGTCCGTGGTAAAGGCGAGCGACGTCTGCTTGCGCTAGCCAGCAAGGAGAGACTGGTCCGCATCTTAGAGAAGATGTTAGATGAGAACGAGTTCTTGAGTGAATATGGTATCCGATCGTACGTCAGGGTGAAAACTTCCTTGCGAAGTATTTCATGGAACGTCTTTTTAGCTTGTCAAAGTTACACAAGGATAAACCATGGGGTATGTATGTCCACGGAGAGCGGCATGAAGTTAGGTATTGGCCGGGTGAATCACATTCTGGAATGTTTGGTGGGAATTCTAACTGGCGCGGGCCCATATGTGAGGACCTGATTACACATAAGGCGCGAAAACTGAGCGTTTTGTCTAGGGCTTGCTGTCAATTTCCTCCTAATCGAAAGTCTTCAAAGGTTTTACCAGTACTATGGTGACGACCTTCAGGTAGAATGTCCTACTGGCAGCGGCGAATACATGAACCTTGCGGAAGTGGCAGAAGAAATTCAGCACCGTATTATCCACATTTTTGGGCGCGATGCTCAGGGTAGAAGGGCCACTAATGGTGGCAATCCCAAACTAGACAACGATCCACATTTCCGTGACTATGTCTGGTTTTACGAAGTGAGGTTCACTTCCCTCCATGACACGTAGTTATTGATCGCGCAATCCTGTCAGTACTTTCATGCAGATAGCGGCCGTGGGCTCGGGGCATCACATCAGACAGGATGGTGAGGATACCTGAGGCCCAGCGCATATGCATATGCTGATGTATCGCAGGTCGGGCCTAGTTGCTTATCACATTTTGCAGAGCGGAATGACCTGCCGGTTACCAAGGACTCCTCGGAGTAAGATTACTTCCCTAGTGACCACATCATGTTGTTTTGTTGACTATTTTGTCGAAGCTCCTAGGAGTGTGGTTCACCACTACTTTGATGTAAGTTATCTCGAGTGACATCAGCCCTTTATTCATGCGATGACAGGAAACCCTCGATGCACACTCGGAGTATGGAGACGACACTCGCTCTCTGTATAGCGCGATGAGTGGCATGGATCTACACAGTACCCTCACCGACTTGTCACCAGATGCATTGTAGATATTTAAACAACACACCGATAGATAGGTTCATCCTAGGTTCCTGCCATTGCTCACTCAAAGCATTGTGCATTGGCAATCACTAATTGTAATAAAGTAAAACTTGTAGCAATGAGTGCAGTGTTCTATCAAGAGTTATACATGACCGATGTTCCTCCGTGTTTTAGATATGATGCTCAATCGCGCTGAAGAATTCAAGGAGCGAAGATGACAAAAAAGTATGTCCACGCAGTCTGGGATGTAGCCCCGAGCCGAAAGTATATTAGAATCACAGAAAAATAAAGAGGAACGAGGATGACGAACGAACGTGCATTAAAAACACAGACGGCGAGTGAACTGTACAAAGAAGAGTGCCGTGTGAAGACCCAGTGGAGCAGTCGCAGTGGAACAATGCCATGATAGGATAGAAAGACGTAGCATTACTGGTGTTTGCGGAGGACCTACGTGACATACAGGGTGACTTGTCCACCAGGGCGGAACGACTCAAAAGCCATCTGTACGTCTTCGGTAGACCCAAGACATATTAAGTCACCGTCCTCGTCCTTGTACTTCACTCTCAGTGGAGTGTGGTCCCGACGAGGACCACAAAGGCGGATCTTCTTCCCTACCCTGTTCACAAGTTCGCTGAACTCAGTGGATCGAGGGACTTGTATAACGAAAATATCGTCTTGAAAATGGACCTTGACCTTCACAGAAGGTGGGTGACCGTTGTTCGGAGCCATGCCCTCAAACATTTGCGACCTCGACGGCCGAAGCCCCGGTCCTGTCAACGACGATTCGCTGGAACCGAATGGCGTTATCGGGGATGAGCTGTTCGGTGACTCTTCTGATGAGCCACGGGTAGATTGGCTTGAGCCACTACCCCGCTTGCTTTCCACCGTCGAGCTTTGCGTGCGATGTGTCCATCCAGGGCTGGGAATGGGAGGTGGTGACGTTTGTGGAACATAAGCGCTTGGTTGACTTGCACTCCTGGATCGGCTAAGTGGCAGAGGGGCACTACTGATCGAGGTCGGTGTATCGGGTTGCTCGTATGGGGCGGTAAGCTTCTGGGAGCTGATTTGGGTATGAAGGGGAATTCGAGGTGGTCGGGAGCCAGAACCGAAGCTGGCGTCCGTAGCGCTGGTAGCAGAGCTCATACGTGTAACTTGTGGGCGGTACGAGGGTACAAGAGACGCAGGAAATGGCTGACTGCCATTAGGAGATCTCCATTGAGCATGGACATACCCGTTGGTATCTTCTGCTCGAGTTCGAGAATGATCATACCCAGTGAAAGATTCACGATCTGGATAGAAATTTTGTCCAGTCGAGCGTTGTGTGCCCAACGGGGTACCACGGCCTGACGAAGGTATACTTGATTGTGGGTAATCTTCATACTCGTCTTCGAGATCGATCTCGAACCCATCTGTGGAAGGATATGCATGGTAACCACCACTAGAATACGACACAGAAGACGAGGCTATAGAAAACTGTTCCTCGCTGGAATAAGGGCTTGGTCGATGACGACTGCTGGCTGGATGAGGCGGCAAACTGTTCATATAATGGGCGTGCGACATCGAAGACGATGCTCTGTCGTGGGTGTAGGGAAGTGGGGAGCGCTGGGTGATCGAATGGGGTATGGAGGTGTGGTTATTGTGCGCGACAAATTGCGAAATATTTCGATCCGAGGCCCTTCGACTCGCTACCTCCCTGATGAGCCTGTTGATCTGGCTCTCCCATTGTTTGAGCTGTTCCTCCGAGCGACAACGGAGAGTGAAGTATTCTAAATCATCATCACCTCTCCACCAAACAGCAAGGGAATATGGATTGACAGTAGAAGAACCTTGAGAGGAATATGAATTTGTGAGTAGAGAAAACAAGGTTCCGATACGCACCAGTCGAATTTCTGGGCGAACTTGGAATGGCCTGGGTGACATTATTCAAGAAAATCCGGCCTTTTAGAAGGAGTGGAGTATCCTTTTTCTTGTTTGGTACACCAGGAACGGACGCGATAGGAGGGGTAGGTTGCTTCTTCAGGATTGAGTTGTTTTTGCCACCTCTTTTACCGCTCGGTGGTGGCTGCAGAGCTTCTTTACAACACAAGATGATCTTTTCGAATAGGAAGACATGGTACTCCCGGTCCACTTCAGACTTAGTCACGGTGAATATATCGTCAAGCAAGAGGTTACCAAAATTGGATAAATGGTGACCCTTCCAGTCTTTGACTCGTCCTTCCAGGTTTCGGACGGTTTGATTGTTCTCAGCGCGACGCTGAGCCTCGTTGATCTTATCTGTTATCCGCTTCGCAGCGGCGGAGCCGGCCTGGAGTTCTTCGTAGTGGGGATAATCAACAACGGTCGACGCTTTGACTAGGGACTGCAAAGAAGAATAAGATGTAGTTCGATAGTGGAAAGAACACTAACGTCAAGAAGCAGCGGATATTTGCAGATTCTCTGAACAGGTTTGATTAAAAAAGCGGGTAGCTCTGATTTGGCATTGATCAAATTGTTGTGTACCTGGTAGGGCATCAGAAATCTATTTTGGGATGCAACGTTGGCCGTCGTCAACCCAACCGGGCTCACATGGAAACCGAGTTGGCGAGGAGCCGATAGAGAAATTTACACACCGACAAATTTTGTTCCTCTTTAATCATAATGTCTGCTGCGTTAGTGTAGTTGGCACAATAAGGCTCGTAGACTGCAAACTCGTCTTCCTGATGTTCCATAAGAACACCATGACAATGAAAGCGCCACGTTAAGTAAAATCTTGTGATTTACCAAAAAGGAAACAATTGAGCTCACGTTCTCGAGGAAGTGCAAACCCCAACGCTGGTCTCTCCAAGGCAATTCGGCAGTGCTCTCGAGGCGGATGAGAAACTTCCTTTGAAAGTTGAGTAACTTGTTTAGGCCAGGAAACAGGAGATGGATGGTATCCTGGTCTATTGTGTTGCTTTGCGACAACGCGGTCGCGTATTTCTGACCGGAGTTAGTAAACGATGAGGAAAAGTAAGGATGGTCGTCTGACCTGCATGACTTCCAGATCTTGTACATATTTACGTTCGGTTTCTACCATTTCCCGGACGATATTATTTCGAGCCGCATCCTGCGCGTTTGGAGTGATAGTTACGTTCGATGCGTGATTGGCAAGGGAATCTATCGACTCTTGTGATGCCAATAAAGGAGGGGAGAGCGGCGCCGGTTCGAAGATATCGGATGGTAGAAGGTCGACAAGAGTTGTGACGGTGCTAACCACCTACGGTATGTCAGGCATAAGAACGAATGCGGGCAACAAAAGCTGCATACCTTGACCAAGCCGTCGGTAGAATGACGATCCCAGATATCGGATACGGTGAATCTCTCGCAATTGTCGATTTCAGAGAGTCTCATGGCGAATTTAGCAATGGCGCGTTTCATCTCTTTCTCGTTGGAAAGATCGAAAGTAGCAGGATCGGTGCTTATTTCAGCGATAGGACGTGTTGGAGGGGGAAGGAGGTTGAAGAGAAAACAAAGGGGGATGCCGAGGGTGAAGCAATCCCAAAGCTGTGTGACTGGGTCGGTGGAGCGACGAAGGTCACCGTTGGGGGAAGAAAGAATGAAGAAATGGGAGAAATTTGGGATGCGCATCAGACGGGCACGCAAGGAAGAACATTGCTGGTAGAGAGAAGTGGAAGCGGAGGCGGCCTTGTTGAGGATGTTGTTATTAGCGACGGGGGTTTCGATTACAAGGCCAGGGTTGGAGGCGATTGATTTTTTTCGGCCAGCGACGTTGGCCATGATGAGAAAGGGAAGTTGTTCGGGAGTAGAAAGAGATTCGGAGAAAGAGAATGAAGAGAGAAGAATCACAAGTTGGTCGAGTGTGGTCCCTTTGCTGCTGCTGGCGGGGAAACCGGGTCCCTAGTAAGCAAGATAATACATTTTCAGACTCCGACTTCTCATGTTGATATACACAAACAAAACAAAACAATTGTGAATGCACAGCCGAAATGCCGCCTAGATAAATTAAAAGTCCGCTTGTAGGACTCCAACCACTCGTGACCTGATTTAGGCTGCCGTTTTTTCTTTCGTCTCTACTAATCAAAAACCAGTCCTGGCCAAGACCCATGGCACCAGCCCGTTCTACCAGACGCGCTCACAGTCAGAATGCCTCCCAGCCCCAAACCGATTCTCAGAATGCCGTCCTCTTTCTCGAGCCCATGATGGGCACCCCGCTCACGATATACATCGAAAAAGATGTCGACGACAGAGATGTCATTGTGGACCTCATCGCAGTAGGTCTCTTACATCCACCAACTGATTGCACACCATCTCAACATCCCCCTCCCAGAAACACGGCGGTACTGTCTCTCCTAGTTACAGTGGTACTCCCTACATTTTAGGCAGGTGTCCCATCCATCTCGCCCTATCGACACCTCTCATCCATAGCTCAGTTGATCCCCACAAGGAGTCTGGTCAGAACTTGTTCCGCCAGTATGCCGGTAAGAAAGGCAAAATCATCCTTCACTCCCGCTGGGTCCATGAGTGTGTTCGCGCCGGCGCACTCCAGACATTCCAGAACAATTGGGCGGGCTGTAAAGTCACTGGCACCGAAAAGTAAACATTTTCCTCCAACCCATGTCATCCACTCTCAGATTCGTCTCTTATAGGGTCGATCTGCCAGTTGTTGTCGCCCCCCAGAATGACCCTGCCTCGTCCGCTCAAGTATCTTCGTTGCCACCCATCCCGCCTCACCCTCAGGCCCTCGCAACCATGGGTCCAGCCGATCCCCTGGTGCACCCACCACCTCAGGGATCGTATCCCTACCCCGTTTATGCCCACCCAATGCACCCTCCCCCTCGCGGTATCCACCCCCCAGCTGCAGCTCCGCCTCAGTCATGGCAGGCTCCCAACGCCATTGCTCCACAACAGACTCACATGGCTCCTCAGCCTCCCTCGGCAATGCTCCCTCGTCCTGCACAACCATATCGGGATGGTCCAT
Source organism: Boletus tylopilopsis (assembly GCA_038093875.1). Classification (NCBI taxonomy): domain Eukaryota; kingdom Fungi; phylum Basidiomycota; class Agaricomycetes; order Boletales; family Boletaceae; genus Boletus; species Boletus tylopilopsis. Next base: position 7,378 of record JBBPTB010000384.1, on the reverse strand, counting down.
GGGTGACTAGTTTTGAGCAACCTCCACCTCACATTGTACCAGGGCCGAGTGGCCCACCCTACGCTTACAGGTATCGAGACGAACAAACGGATTGGGCTGCGCCGCCAAGTGATTACGCCTATGATCCAGCGACGGTCAGTTCCATACTCGGCTTGTCCCATCTCTTGTAAATTGATATGATCATGCAGTATGAACAACCTTATGAGCAGGCACCACCTTACATCCATGAGCCGGGTCCGTCAACTGCCGGTTCATCCAATCCGCCCGTTGACAATGCCAGCGGAGAAAAATCTCGCGGCCGGAAGCGAATTCGGAACCAGGCAGGCTTACACTATGTTCACGCGCTCGCATACATCTAAAATTTTTGTAGGGTGCTCCTGCGGCTCCACCATCCACTCTTGTGCTTAATCGAAGAAATCCGCCTGCGCGGTCTCCTACTCCCCCGAGCCGCGTGATCAAGAGTACATATGGCGGGAATCTGTTCACCTCCGATGATGTTTTATACCTCAAGAGATACATTGATTATTGCCAGGAACAAGGTCTCGTACTAAGGTTTGTGCACCGTCACATCATGCACTGTGAAAGTCTCACCTTGATCTCCCTTAGCCTTAGAGAGATATGTGAAAGGATAGCCGTCAAGGTTAGAAAATTTCCAGCATACCGATTTTTCACTGAATGATTCGTTTGGTAGGCTCCTCATCATACGTGAGCATCTCGCTCCTTATCCTGCCTCTCGTACCATTGCCTAATGCCTTCAGGTTTTACTCTTGGCGCCGGTACTGCAACAAGCATCAAATCAGACTTGGTGGTTATTCCATGGACCTTGGTGACACTGCGACTCCTGAAGAAGACGGGGAGCAGGATCAGAACGGAGCGGAACAGCAGCTTCGAGTTAGTACTGGTCCTGGGATAATCGCCGCAGCACAGCAACGACTACAGCAAGAGGGTAACCAGCCGCGCAATCGATCCCCAACACCTCCGAGGGCTTTGTTCCGGAGTACCACTGGTAAAGGTGTCGCATTCACGGAGCAGGATGTTACATTTCTGGTTCGCTTCATGGAATATAGAAAGTGAGTACTAATGGATAACAACTTTCATTTTCTTCACTTTCATTTTCCAAGGTCACAAGATCGTTTTGACATGGTAGCATTCTGGAAAGATGTTGCTGCGAAGGTCATTCGTTCGCTGTGTGTCATGTTCTTCGCTCAGTGTTCCAACTCAGGCTCCCCACCACTCTCGTGCATCATGGATGAAGTTTTGGCGTCGCCACAAGCATGAGTTGAATAGGGCCGAAGGTGATGACCCCTTACCACAACCACCCGAAAAGAAGATGCGGTATTCCCGCGCAGATGATATTCTTCTTGCCAAGTATTTCTTCACAAAGCCCGAGGGGACGTCTGATAAGATATTTCAAGCATTTGGACGACTGGTATGCTCTACTTTGATTCTTCATGGTACCAATCGTTGCGACGTCATTGTAGCACCCTCATCATCCCTGGAAAGGATGGCAAGAACATCACCGTATACACAAAGCAAAAATTGATCATCTCATCCAGCGACTGGCCAACGGAGAGAATATTGAAGCTGATGATAGCACGGCGGATGGGGAGGTATGAGCCAGCGTTTTTTGATTTCGAACGAAACGACTGTATAGTTTACTACCATTGGAAGTACATGTGATTATAATTTTATCGTAACCCCCATAACCATTATAATTCGTGCAACACTTGCATGTGAACATTCTTGGTTTCTCACCACCACCAGCTACAGGCTCTTCCAACAGAAATCGATATGACAATGTGCATGACACAGGAACAGATAGACCAGGTCAGTACTATAGCTCTGGATTTCAGTGACTCACTGTCACTCCGATCTCAAGTTCTACCGAGAGGGGTGATTGACATTACCCTCGGCTTCAATCTGAGCCTGACAAGAGACTAATATCAACAGTTACATTCGCATTCCAAAATTTCTATCGCAAGACCAGGTTTCATCCCTCTTGCAACGCTCGAAAGATCTGTTGGCTGAATTCAACTTAAAGGACCACCCACTCGTGCGTTTTATCACCTTGCTATAACAAGCAACTAAGGCGCTGCCGCTCGTCAGACGAAATTCACTACATCGGACGAGAACCACATTGGCGATGACTATTTCCTCACCTCGGGTGATAAAATTCGTTACTTCCTAGAAGAGGACGCCGTGGATGAAAATGGTCAGCTCACAAGGGATAAAACCAGGGCAGTGAACAAGATCGGACATGGTGAGCTGCTACCTGGGGCTTGGGAGTTCTTTGTCCGACAGAGTCTGTAGCACTGCACATGCTTGATCCGGTCTTTCGGGAGGTGACCCTAGAAAACGACAAGTTGAAGGCTCTTGTGAGAGATCTTAAATTTCATCATGATCCTGTTGGCATGTAAAATTCCCAATCAAACCCTTGGACCATAATCACGATTCTCATCTCCTCAGCTCTTCAGTCGATGCTCATCTTCAAACAACCAGGTATCGGCGCTGCTGGTAATCAGCTTTGTGCCTCACACATCCTCCTCACTAAAGATTTACTTGCTAGTTCCCGAACACACGGATTCGTGAGTCAGTATTCTATGAATTCTGATGCCAACTCAAGTTGTTTCTGTCACTCGGCACGAGAAGAACGTTCCTTGTGCGTGTGCAAAGTGGCTTTCTCGAGGCTAGTTCTTACCACTTAACGAATGTCCCAGTATACTTCGCCTCCCACTGCCCTTGGATTCTGGATACCCTTGGAAAAATGTACACCATTTAATGGAGCACTTTCATTCTTACCGGGATCGCACCTCACTACACCCATCACTAAGCGTTTCATACGCAAACCTGGAGGTGGAACTGGGTTCGAAGAACTCTGCCCATCTCTTCCAAACTTGAATGCGAATTCTCCCAGCGTAACAGAGAGCTATCTCCTTCAAACCTGCGAACCAGGCTAGTCTTTTCTTCGCCCTTTCCACTAGACTGTATTCAAAGTGTTGCCGCAGGCGATTTGGTTTTGATTCACGGCAGCGTCTTGCACAAGTCTGAGCGAAACACGAGCAACCAGACTCGTTATGCATACACGTTTCACATGATTGATAGCCCACCTCATGCATGCTACGACGAGAAGAATTGGCTACAACCAACACCATTAATGCCATTTGCCAAAATCCTCGATATTCCCAACGACGCTACTCTTTTAAATTCAACTTTGCAAGTGTAACGTTAGTACGGTTGAAGTACAGTAGCGTGTTTACTACACTGTTATTATCTCGGCCTGACAATATTGCTTCACTGTCTCTGGTGTCGAGTTATAAAGTTCATCGATGAGTGCAGGTAGGAATGTTCCCGACCCGTGCACACTGGTCCGTGTTGCTGCTCGTTCCCCTGCAATGGTCAGTGCTAGTATGCTTTTTTATGATAGATGAGATTCAATCCCTGAAAAGCCGAAAGTGAACATACCCTCCCACCGCACCAGTCAACATGTCACCTTTCACGAGTTTTGCTGACCCATCTTCGTCCTTTGCCAGCTCCCAGGCTCCGGCACAGAACGTAGCTATACAAGTCCCTACCAGACACCCAGATCCAGTGATATCGCCGAGCAGTTTGTGCCCGTTCATAAGTTTGACCACAGTAGTTCCATCCGAAACCCAATCGGTGGCTCCAGTAAGCGCAACAACACATCCTGATGATTGGAAACATGGATACAAGGAAAGCACGATATTCACGATGGACTCACTTTCCTTCCTTGCGAGATCCTTGACAAATTTAGCGGGGTCAGCAAATCCTACGCCGATGCTATCAACGCCCTTGGCTTGCACCTTTAGGAATACAACCCGTTAGTTTACCGGACATGACGGACTAGCTGACTCTGAACTTACTTCCTCTGAATCTGCTAGTGCAGCGAGCTCACCCGCATTGCCTTTGATGACACTGGCTTGCCAGGTGTTTAGTAATTCAGCAGCGATCTTGCGACGAAACTCTGTTGCTCCTACGCCTACGGGATCGAAAACGATCGGCTTCTTCACGTCATTTGCGAATCGTCCGGCGGCTAGCATGCCCTCGCTGTCCGTGATCGTGCCGAGGTTGACTAACAGGGCTCCTAGAACGCGGCTCAGGTCGTACATCTCTTCTGTCGCGGAAGCCATGATTGGACTTGCACCTAGCGCTAGGGTGGCATTGGCAGACTGGTTCGCCACGACGATGTTTGTGATCTGCGAGAAATTAGATCAATACTGGTAAGGAAGGGCAGACTGAGATACCTGATGAATTAGCGGTTTGGTCTTCTTTACGACCCGCAGTAGTTCGGCGGCCTGGTCCTTGATTATATCCGCGGAATATGTTTCGCCTGACTGCGTGGTTGAAATCGACCAGGAACGATAAGCCTCTTTGAGTTTTCTCGTAGATCCGGAAGGCTCTGCAGACGCGGCTATTTCTGAGACGACAGCCACACCGTCCAACCTATGCCCTGTAGTTGATACAGAACCATGCAGGGTCCTCAGGATGTTGCTAGACTTGATCCCTCCTGCTTTGAAATTTAGCCACTGGCCATTCGAGGATTGGGATTCGTACCAATAGCAACAGCTTTCACAGACGTGCCATCTAGTGCTGAGAGCAGCGACCCGACCGCTCGAACGCCGAGGACGGGACTTGCGAGCTGCTTTGTACTCGTTACCCAAACTGCGCCAATGCCAACATAATCGGCGCCGTCTCCTACAGCTTTCTTGACCTGGTCTATGTCGTTACAAGATACACCGATAATTTTTCCTGGTGGGAGAAGGCGTCGAGCCACATGTACCGGCATATCTGTCTGTCCCAGATGCACGCCATCTGCGTCGACAGCCAGGGCTATATCAATACGGTCGTTGATAATGAGGGGGATTCCATAGTCGCCACACAAGCGTTTGCTCTGATGGGCAATCTGCAGAAACTGCATCGGGGGAAATTACATAGCACGAAAACAGCTGCGAGTCAGCGAGATAACATCTTCTGGGTGTGACGTACTTCAGCCGTATCTGCGTTCTTTTCTCGAACTTGTACAATTGTTGCCCCACCCTCCAAAGCCTTTTGAGAGAATATTAACTTGCTGGCACCTACATGGTAGGGAAGAGGCCACCTCTCTGAGCGAGTCAAGATATCTCTGTTGAGAGTGGGCAAGTTACGGTAAGCAGAGCTGATGATCAATCAATTATATAACATTCAAGATTACCTTTCCTTGTGGAAGTAGATTGCGTCCAGTAATCAAGTAGAGAGAATAATCAAATGACTTCATGCGGAAAATTGACGGTCCCCAGGCGTGCAGAATATCTGAGTTTTGGACAGTCCGGCGAGTTTGGAACGGCAACTCGACCGGCGGCAAATCCCGTGTGATCTTGCCGAGCTCGGCCCGGGATCTAATCTAAGCAGAGACTGAACACTATGCAAGCTAGGCATCCCCCCTGCTTGACAAGAACTGAACTCTACCCTTTGCACTTTGGTTGATTCTAACTCCCACTTCTGTTGCATGCCAACCTGCCAGCAGGTTTCCAGGTTCAATCTTATCATGCAGATTGTTGTTAAAAGCCAGATCCTCTGTGCTCAAGTCTGGGCAGAGGTCTGAAGGCGTGGGAATTTCAGAGTTGACTAATGTTGGACATGTGTGTCAGATATTGGAGTGGAGTTAGGACATTGGCACAGGACTTATGTGTCATGCCCTTGCCACATCCTGGGTCCTAGTATTTCAGAGTGAAGGAGAGAGAGGAAGAATGTCCCAGACAAGAGAGGAGGTACTTTGAATTGATATTTAGACTAAAGAATTACATCAAGAGTATCTATGAGGTTTTATACTAAATGTCTGGGTGAACTCCAGACTGAAAGGTGTGGAGCTGCACTGCACCAAGGAATGGTGGTTGTTAAAACTAAGCAGGGGCAGGAAGTGCCCAACTCAGCTGCTGCCCAAGAGGGTGGAAATGACTGAGGGGAGTCATGGGAGAAAGGACAGACTTTATACTGGTATGGAGGCATGCTTGTACAGCCCCAACAGTATCCAATGCTAGAATAAATGATAGGATGCAATGTGTGATATGTACAAGTGAGTCCAAGTAGGTCCGATCCAGGTCCAGGTGTCTGGATGTCAATCTGGATCTGGAATGTCCAGATTGAATAGGAAGGAAAGGAGGATAAGGATAGGATGTGGTTGGATTAAGGGATAGTAGATAAGAGAGCTTTGAATAGCTCAGTTGAGTTGGTTTTGACAGTGGTGTGCACAGCACTGAGTAACATAAGACAGAGAAGGAGAGTGTCCAAAGGCTGGAGGGCTGTACAATAAAAGTGTGTAAGACATTATGAGAAGGGACTAACTAAATGGAGATAACAGAAGTCTGACTCAGAGGTGGACAGAGGTCTGAAGCAGAGGTGTACAGAAATGGTCAGGGGTTGTCCAGAGTTGGGCAGAGTTGATAGGGGCTAGGCCAGAGTTGGTCGGAGTTGATAGGAACTATGTTGGACATACATGGATATGACAATTGTCAAGATTAATTGTCAATTCTGTGCACTCCCATTTGTGCTGTTCATCTGTCAATCTGGCATTCACAAGGGTCAGTGGTGTATCTGGGTATGTGCTTAAAATATCTCTACTTTTACATTGCTCATTTTGAAACCTGAAACAACCAGCCTGTGACTACACTTAAGAGTCTAGTGCTTAGGTTATAACAAGAGGCAGAGGATGAGGGGAGTATAATGTCATTGGCAGGAAAAGACCAAGAGGACAAGACTGCCCCTTGGCTGCTGCATTCATGGGGTTTATATACTACTTAAGGGTTTGGCCATGTTTGGCCCTAATCTACTGATACATAGATATATAAGGGAAAACATATGGTAATAGTGAGGCAAAGCATGCCAATACTGTGAGGCACATAGCCATGGAAAGTTCTGGAAGGAAAAAAGCACAGACATGCCTGGTGGGCACGTAGTACATGAGGTGTGTGTCATATCCATGCATGTCCGACATAGCCCCTATCAACTCCAATCAACTCCAGCCTAGCCCCTATCAACTCTGGCCAACTCCAGACGACCCCTGACCATTTCCATACACCTCCGCTTTGGACCTCCAAGTCAGACTTCCGTTATCTCTGTTTAGTTAGTCCCTTCTTGTAATGTCTTACACACTTTTATTGTATAGCCCTCCGGCCTTCGGGCACTCTCCCCCTCCGTCTTATGTTACTCAGCGCTGTGCATGGCACCATTCCTTGGTGCAGTGCAGCTCCACACCTTTTGGTCTGGAGTTCACCTGGACATTAGTATAAAACCTCATAGATACTCTTGATGTAATTCTTTAGTCTGAATATTGATTCAAAGTACCTCCTCTCTTGTCTGGGACATTCTTCCTCTCTCTCCTTTG
>JBBPTB010000383.1:0-22263 GCA_038093875.1 Boletus tylopilopsis | reverse complement strand
ATTGGCCGTGGGACGCCACAGTGCCGACAGGACGGATACGCAGCGAGATCACATGCCACTGGTACGTTGGAGATGGTGCCCACGTTCCATTCCCAGTTTTGCTAATACTATTTTGTCGTCAGACCCTGCTGGGACTCGCAGGATTGCAGTCTTCACCTGGCAAACGGTCGACTACCGATTTGCAAGTCGCTTACACCCACCAGCGATGCCACAGAACACTCTGTTTCTACATAATCGGTGGTGCACACATGATCAGTACGTCCCTGATAACTTTCCGTTTCTTTGTCGGTGTGCATACCTTGCGGGAACAGAGCCAAAGTACATCAGCAAGCCGTGATGTTTGGGCCTCAGTTCTTTTGTGGGTCGTGTGTTCGTGGCTAACGATAATCGACGCAGAAAAAAGAAATCTTGCTCTCTTGTCGAGGTTGGCCATTTCCGCTGCTGCCCGTATTGCCATACTATATACTAATGTGTGTTTCAGACAACGGTACAACGATCCATTGTTGGATCCCTTTGCGAACGATAAAGGAGAGGGGACATGTTGTGCTAAAAGTGTCATCAACCTACTCGCGGACAGCTTTGGTAAGACTTTGGTCCAATTTTCGCACCCGTGTAGTCATCGCTCCCCGCTAGTTGGTGCCTATGGGATCCATACTGGAGGTTTACCAATACTGCAACGAACACCTGACCGAAGCACCGTCCATGGCGTGGACGATGTCCATCCGTGCGACATCTGGCGACTGCAGCCATAACAGGCGCTCGAAACTGATTTGTGCAAGGATGTCTCTGAGATCATCACATGTTACCCGATAAGATCCGCTCTCTTCTGCTCATTACCAAGTTTGTGCCGAGATCGTTCCTATAATCGCTCTACAGTTTCTCACTTTTGCATTGTCAAGATGCTAGTCGAGGTATCTCCGCTAAAGGGTTTTGCCACTATATAACTATGCAGTTGCTGGTCGTTGCAACCCTCCTGGCTTGCCGACCTTGCCGACCCTCCTTGTCGCTCCAGAGCAACACAGCAACTTTAACGACGACTTGGATCGACTCACTATAGTTGTCGCCAGCATCCCGCGTTTACGTTGGGCAGTTCCCAATCGACGAAGACAGAGCCATGAAAGCTGTCGTCATAGGTGCTGGTTACAGTGGAATTGCAGCAGGAATTAGGTAGTCTGTGACTTTGCGAGTCTTCTGACGTGAGTCGTAAACATTCTAGGTTCCCTCAGTGCGTGAAGAACATCGATCTCACGATTTACGACAAGAATGCTGGCGTGGGAGGAACGTGGTGCTCCAACAAGTACCCGGTTTGTACTTTTTCTACAAAACTATGCAGTTGAGCTCACAATTTTTCTGTTCAGGGGCTTTCGTGCGATGTCCCTTCTCATGCAGTATGTTTTTGTGTCACCCTCGTGCGCTAAAAAAGTTCATTCTATCATGGGATTTCAAGTATCAATACATGTTCGTTCGAAGTCAACGCGAGTAACTGTTTACTCTGCTGTCACGTATACACAATGATCTCTCCAGCCCGAGTGGTCATCTTTCTATGCGCCTGGTCCTGAGATCTGTGCCTATTTGGAATGTGTGGTTGACAAATACAAACTTATGCCTTTTATCAAACTCCAGCACGAAATTATTCATGCGAGATATGACGAAGTGCAAGGGAAGTGGTTCATCGACCGAGCTCTGAACACACGGGAGAAAATCCACCGTACAAAGAATTTGAGGATGGTGCCTATTAGGCGTTCCATCAAGACCGTCACCTCCTTTAGGATTGCCGCGTTCCTACTACAAGACGCTTTGCATGCCGTTGCAACCATGTTTGTCTTTATATCTTTCTGATCTTTGATGGGTTGAAGGAGCATCTGCGGATCTCTCCATCCCAAATGTTTGGGATCTGGACGAAGGAAGTCAGTGCAATTAGATTAGCAGCTCAGAAGAAGGTAGAAGTTGAGCGAAAGGCTTCCGAGGGTCGGTTGAATGAAGCCAAGGCCAAAGCTCAGATGGAGTCGAGCATCCGATTCGCCGTCGTCGATGCTGTGTTTGCTGGCTATCCGTCCATTCTTCCCTTTCTCGCTCTAGAACTCCACTGATGTAAATGCATATAGTACGCTTAATCGTGCCCAGTGCTTCGCCTCTGTGCCACTTCTTACCGCCAATGAAGAATCAAAACAAAAAGGTGAATCGTTATATCGATGACCCTGTATTCATATCGAATGTCGTTTCCTAGAATTCTACTTCAATCTAACCACGATTCACCCTTGTATTGCGGAGACTTTACGGATGAACTTTGCCTAGCCAATTGCAAGCATATCATTGACGAAGGTTTCAGAAAATCAAAGGAAAAGATTCTTCTCATTCTCTTTTTTGTCATGGAACCTCGTCAACCCGACCGAGATTCAGCTAACTAAACTCGTTCGTTCAGTTTTCAACGATAATAAGTGGCAGCCACAAAACACTCTTACCTCTATCCTTCACGAGCTTGCACAGACACAAAGTGCTGAAAAGATGTTCAGGAAAGGCAGCAACGAATCCTCTCTCATCAGTGATCACGCTCTGTCATCCAGAAGATGAACACCCTGTCAGAAGCACGTGATTCTCCGTATGGTTCTCTGGTCCAACTCACAAAGATTTCCAACTAATTGATGTTCTCCCAGGTACACTCTACGCATTAGGTCCGCCCTATCGTGTAGGAACACGGGTCACTACCGTGACAAACGTGCGGTTAGCTCTTCGAGTCAGTTTTCATGAGCCAACATGAGGTTCTAGGTCCACTGAGCTTTTATGACATTTACTGGCCAGTGAAAGATGCTGAAGGAAGCCTTGCTGCTGTTTACCATTCACCTCATGCTCCTAACGACACAAGATCAGCATGACCTCCAACTTGATGCAAAAAGGTACCAAGTCCGCGTTTCACAGAGTCGTATACCTTTCACCTCCCATTATGATTTTCGATCTCGTGAGAGTGTCGCCTTTGTCACGATGTTGTGGCTGATTAGCTTGCAGATGCTCGCAACTTTTCGAAGGCGACAGACTGTTCCTCGTACTGATTGATCGTAACGCCAACCTTCACCTTCACTTGGATCACCTCAACAATATTGAAAACTCTATTGGACGCGAGCATGGCAATATGCTTCATCGAGACAAGATGGGGGACGAATTTTTGTTGGCGTTCGACGAGTCTCAGGCTATGCATGCTTTGATTTCCTGTGACAAGGTATGCATTCCGAGAGATTCAGAGGTCAGGTTGAATCTAAACGTCCCTCAGCTGCAGTTGAATGTCTTTGTCCGCGATGAGAGTCGGGGATTTACTGCATCCAGCAGCTCCATCAACTTGAATCCCTGGTACGGTGAGGGGATGACGATAAAGAATGCGTGTTTTGCCTCGGGCAGCAAGGAACTTTTGCTCAGTCTATCACCCGTGTCTTCTCACTTGCAACTCTGCAATCCCGGTGTGTACTTTCGACGATCAAATTCTTTTTGTGATCTTGACAAGTTGTTTAGGCCGGCTTCTTTGAATCTCCATCGCGTCCCCACCAATGTTCTCTCTTCTCCAGATGGCTCATGTTTCTTTGTTGTTACTTCAGACGACACTTCTACCTCTATCATTGCTTACCACTGGAGCACTTTCGGGCTACCAATGGGATCTCGCTCCCTATCGTGGATTGGGCTGGTGATAGTACCTTGTTCATCAGCTCACCGGTCCGCAGAACCGCTGTGTATCTTCTGAAGCTCGATCTTTCTACTCACACTCTTGGTTCTGTCGCGCTCAATATTACCCGAAAGGTTACCAAATTCATGTTCAGGGAGAAGGACGGCCGTGGCGCTTTGTCGAGAGATGCTCAAATTACGGTGCACAGCTGCCTCATGGACTGCCACGCCAATGTATGGACCCGTTTTCCCGTTCTCCCAGCAGTCCAGCGTGCTACTATTTTGTCGAGCGATCGTTGCCGATGTTCAATTCTCTATGTCGCTGATCGGGATCATGGTCATTACCAGCCCCACTTTGCCAACATGGTCAAGTCATTCGAGAAAATGACGAAGAAACCAACTGGAGACAAGCTTAGTACCCTATACGTCTCTACGATGACACTGGACAACTTCTTAGACAACTTTTCTCCCGGTGCGGAACAGAACAATACATTGAATTTCAAGATCGGGTCGTCGACATTCTTTGCCTCATTCCTATCCATCTGGCACTTGCCAGAGACAATCTATTCGTTCTGCTAAAGGATGGCATATACTCGGTCGAGGTCGAAAAGTCGTTGCTCGGAGCTGAGATCAATCGGATCGTTGATTCAATCTCATTTGGGTGGTATGAGTCCATATTCCAGCCTTACATGGCAGACAAGGTACGATCCCTTGCTGTACGCATCTCCGTAGGTTCATGGTGACCTTTTTGACAGCCTGTTCGGGTTGTGTCCTCGATGGGAGAGCAATCCGTAGGGAAAAGCTTCACCCTCAATCACCTCGTTGATACATCGTTTGCTGGATCAGCGATGCGGACCACGGAAGGCATTTGGATGTCGGTCACTCCAACGAAAGAAGCTTTGATCGCCACACTCGATTTTGAAGGTACGACGATGGCTGCGCTCGTTTTGGTAATTCATGTTCTCAACATTTTTGTCAGGCGTCCACAGCATGGAGCGCTCAGCTCAAGAAGATACCCTTCTCGTCCTGTTCAACATATTGATTTCGAATCTGGTGCGTCTACATTTGTCGACGACGAGCAAGAGAGTCTCATCTGCATTCCGCAGGTCCTTTTCCGCAACAACTTTGCTCTGAGCCGCAATATCACCGGGCTGTTCCAGTCGTTCCAGTCGAGTTCGACCGCCCTGATCCCGTCGCGAATCCGTCGCTTTTCCTGAAGATGTTGATGGCGAAGCTCAAGGTAGGACATTTGCTACCAGACCAGCATGTAGTGATGCTGATGTTTTCCAGGCCAATGATTTGGGAGCGCTCACTCGTGCGGTCGTGTTGTTCCGTTGTGTTGTCTCTGATCAATTTCTTTATTCTAGAAGCCATGGATTCGCATTGTGCTCCGCTCTTGCTGACCCTCTTACCTACTGCCCTCGCCTTCGGCACGCAAGATATAGAGCCCGAAATCGAACCACTAAAGGCATGACCAACCACGGGTTGGAAAACGGACTAACTGTGTTTCCTCCCTCAGAACCTGGACACGGATATGCCAATAGACTGTCCAGATAGCGACGCTCGCTTCTTCGTCGCCAACGCGGAACATTCTCAAACCATGGGACACGAGGAAGTGCTAGACGTGCTGATCGCGGAATGGGACGAATGTGATTCCCGCCAGCTTGTTCCCGATACTCAGTGGGCAGAGCGGCTCGCTCAGTGCCCGGGGAACCTGGCGGAAATGTGCATTGACCACGTTCGGGCATGGCTCAAGTCCAACTTGACGCGTTTCCAGGCGGGCCATGCGAATGTGATGGAACTCCAGCGGACCCTTGAGAGCGAGGTGATCGACTTGAAGAACAGTTTACAGCTCTGTCGGATGCAGTGTGAATGCTGCCAACTGTTTTGCATTCGGAGTTGGTTCCACAAGGGGGCGCATGGTTGTAAGACGACGCATGCGTGTACGCAGTCCTGTGAGTTTTGTGTGGAGGCGGGTGAGCTTGGGGAAGCTGGAAAGATATGCTCATTCATGTGAGTAATGCATGACTCTCGATTGAGGAATGATTATCAATCTCTTTTCCAGGGTCGGACATTCTGGAAAGCATATGTAGGCAGGGTTTGACCCAATCATTTGCAATTTGATCCATCTTCACCCAGATGTCTTGTCGACGTCCATTTGTGCGGTTCGCCGTGCAGTCTCCGGAGGGGAAACAAGTGCCTCGAAGTGTGTGCTAAAGTAAGGGCGGATCCGATTCCCAGTTTATGGTTACTGACAACGCGAAGGTTTCCGGCGACGACGACCAATGCGCAGCGGTTACTCACGCTTTTGGCGAGGTACCTGCTGTTCGTTTTACTCGATATCATACTAGTGCTATATCTCACGCTTGTAGCCATGCGATCTCTCCATGATGATGTCCTTGGACGGATACTTCAGACGCAAGGGGAGGCGTGGAATCTCGGTGTAAGCGCTCTTACGGCATTGGTTTCATGGTCCATCAACTGCTGATGTTCACAGTGACGTTGAGCACCAAAGTCACGAATGTCAAGCACGAACCATATACATGGAAGAAGGCGCGATCCATCTTTGTGGATAAGTGATATTATGGGTGTACTCCACGACTAGCGAAACAACATGCTGCGCAGGCAACTACATGCCTTCCGAGCGTTGCAGCTGAATCTATCGAAGAAACGTTCAGAGGCATGTATGAATGCTTTCAGTACACCAAGGTACATCTTTGCTTCCTTTGAAGCAGGTTTCCGACACTAATTACAACCGTTGCACGACTACGGTATTCGCAAAGTAATTTTACAAGGTATAGAATGGTACTCCCTTTGACCAGTCGCGAAATGACTCAAGTGTGTCAAGCTCATTACTGCGAGCCAGCTGCAACACGAGGGCACGCATGATCATAGCTTGGGTCCGGACGTGGTCCACTATTGTCAGGCAAGGTCAGCGAAGGTGATCGAGTGCATCTCTGATCCCCTCCACTAATGTACGAACAGGTGTACGAGCTGCCAGTATCACTATACACCTCCATTGGGTACGCTATGAGGGCCTGAGCTCGGAGCGCAGAGGCTTGCCGTTCTGTTCACATAGGTCATCTGAAGCAAGAACATGATACCAGCCATGGGTCTATGTCGAACGTACGATGGTCCATCGATGGCCCGGATCTCGAGGTGGAGGGACGAAGATTCTCGACGAATGACGACGGCACGCCGATGATGTGCATCCATGCGTGTAAGGCCCTCAACAGGCACGTCCACGTTGACTATTGCAGAGCCAAGACCGCCGCCGAGTGCAGAGGAAACAATGAATCCCAGCATGCCTCGCAGAGACTACAGCCAGATCCGGATCAACCAAAGGACTATTTGACGCACAGCTTGTTTTGGAAGCGCAGCGGCAAGTGGATCTTAGACATCCGCCTCCTTCGATGCTTAATCGTCGTACAGTGTTCAAAGATCCATATTCACTTGAAGAGCAGGCGAATTTTGCAAAATGGTAAGTTGATCTACACGGACTCGGAACCGTGCTTTTTTGCTTACCCCAGTTTTCCAAGCGACTCCATGTGTCCTGGTATGTTTTGACCTCGTAATTCCACTTTTCCTCTGTCATGATTTATCGTTCCTAGGGACCGAGCATGCCGCCTCTGTGGGGATGCCCGCTGCCCCGTCATTCTGCATTCACCCGCTTTTCCATGGGCCGCTGAGTGAGGAAATTCAGTCATTGCATGGTTATATTTCAAGTGATGCATCAATTCACGTGTAATAATCCTGTATCTGCGCAGCAGCTGTTTTACATGTGCGTGCACATACCGACACATTGGAGAAAGCATGCTGACCCCTAGTTATGAACAGCATTTTTTTGATCGATAAGTGAATGACTCGCGACTCTCCTTATCGTGTGCTGATATGTTCACGCATGAATAATGGCCTTGGAGCTGTCCATTCTGCCCTCTATAGCTTCTGGAGTGCTCGTCAAGCTACTCGGGAACCAGCGGGATGCAAACATCATCATCTTACACGCCGAGGGCACAGAATCCGTGTGCGAAAACGATACTACAAGGTCTCCACATGAACTTCTGGAACTACTTCTCCCGAACGGTCCCAAAGGGGGGGGGGGAAATAATTTCGAGGCCGCTGATATCTCCATGTCTCAATGGTGGGATGATTCACGTCCTCCAGTGATCGTCTCTCTTTCCGATGGCATTGCCTCGGTCTCCGACACCGTCATGCAGAAACTCTTCCAGAAACTGGCACAGAAAGGGTATGTGGCATTTGATCGCACTATCTGGTGTCAAGAATTTACATGACGTGCAGGAAAGGACCGTTGTTGCACGCCGTCTTATTCGGCCCGAAAACAGCTTCTACCTGAATGGAACGCACGGTGACCATTGCACTGGAAGCGCAGAGCAGGAAATCCGCGCTGATGACTACGCCATCGTCTTTCCATGAAGCACTCGATAGCGTAGGTCGTTTCTCCTGTGTAAACGGCACCAAGTTCAATCCGACTCTCAGCAACTTTCACGGGAATTGCCTGAGGAAGCCCCGGGGGGCGTTGATGCCTTCGTCGAAAGAAGGTAGCATTCCTAGGCCCGTGGTCCAGCATCCCATCATGCCCAGAGAGCCAGCACTTGTACAGAATGCGGTCGATTACGTTCCTAGGCCCGTGGTCGAGCACCCCGTCGTGCCCAGGGAGCTGGTACCTCTACAAATTCCAGTCTCTGCGCCACAATCTTTTCACATGTGCATACCTGTAACGTGGGTTCTAGCAATGCAAACTAATTTCGAGCTACTGATAGCATCTTCTTGATTGATAGGTGAGCGACCTTCCCTTCCTTGGCTTTAGTTGTATTATGTCTTAAAGCTTTTCTAGGTCAGCCACCATGGGCAAGAATGACAGGAAACCAACATCTGTAAAGATATGGTCACCCATGAACAATTGTCTCGGAGCTGTTTATTCTGCCATGCACGGCTTCTGGACCGCCCGTCAGGCTGCTACAGGACCCCAATTATGACAGTGTGATGCTGAAACTGTCATCCTGCACACTGAGGACACCACTCGATACGCCCCCCGGGTGCGCTTCTCAAATTGCTCCTTCCCAACGGTCCAAGAGGGGCCAAGAACTTCGACAGCGCTCTCAAGGCTGCTGACGCCGTCATTTTGCAATAGTGGAATGAGGGTCTTCCAGTGGTCATCTTCGTTTCCGACAACATGGCCTCTGTTTTCCGAAGCCCTGTGCAAGATCTCTTTGAGACAGCTCAGCATGGGTGAGTAGCGGTACACACGCCAGTGACGTACATCTCTTTAGTTCTTTGATGTCCACCGCAGATGGTCTGCAGTGTGGCCAAGACTCTTACGGAGGGAATGACCCGGGATACCTGGGATCAAGCTCAGTTGTAGAGTGACTGTCACACCCTGGTGCAAGATTGCCATCTCCATGTCTATACAATGGTATCAATAATGCCTTGAACACTAGACAAGGAGTGGACCCGTACCTTTATTTCATAGGAGAGACGACACACATCCGAACACCATTGATCCCCCGTAGCGTGTCAACTTGGAGGTGTCGGCCACGACGAGCACGTTGTCCAAAATGCGAAGCCACGCCATCGATTCCTTGGCAGGGCTGTCCCCAACCTGCATCTCGATCCACAACAAAAGGGACGACTTGAGAACGAGAGAAGTGCATGCCTGGGGATTGCACGTTAGGTTTGCCAAGATCTGTCTCAGAAGCGTCAGCCTGTCCCCATCTCCGACAAACAGTTCACTGACCTCCAGAACTCCATTGCGCACGGCGGCGTGGTGCTTTGAGCTCTGAAAGAGACTGGCCACCAAATTCCAAGTATGGTGTCGTTTCAGGACCTTCCAATCGTCAGTACTCGCCATCCCATCCCCCAACATCTTCAATATCCAACCCCGTTCCTTCTTCCAATCGTCCGAGCTGCTGTAGAGCATGCCAAACAACATGGGGACGTCAGACGCGTCGAGTTGGGACATTGGAGCAAGAAACACGCGGTGCGCGGGTAAATGAAGTTTGAGGGGTAAAAGACGCGAAGCGCATGGAGCAAGATAAGTGTTGCGTAGGCGCAACACATAAACGACTTGCGACGTTTCGTGCATGTCCGATTTCTACCGTAAAATGTTTGAATGAATTCACAAGCTCTTGTGTATCTGCGATACTGCTCATCTGTACGTTCTCCCAAAGACTTGCGATCTGTCTCGCGTACGCTAGGGTCTTTCGAGGAGAGACACCGAATGAGCAGACTGACAACGTTGCTCCGAAACACCGTCATCCAGCCCAACGAGGTTGTGGGACGTGCTGGCACTCTGCGAGCATTTGTGCGAACAACACAATCACCATCAACAGGTCGTACATTGAATCATCCTCGGGGCCATCTCTCGAGCCCGCCTCTCCTCCCCAAACCGCCTCCACAAAGGAAAAGTAAGACACGTTCAGAGCATAGACAGGGTCAAAGTTCTGGATGACTTCGAGTACATCGGACACAGTCACATCTGAGGAAGGAGACCGCTGGGAGAAAAATGCAGAAAGGGAGATGCGCTTTTCTCCCTCGAAAAGTCTCATGATACACAAGATCCGTCTGTCAGGCAAAGACATCATTCCTTGATAGACCTGGAAAAGCGGTTCGATATGCGAAGTTCGCAGGATGAAGCCGGAAGAGTGCGTCAAGCAAACGTGTAACTTGGTTTCGTTGAGATGGAGTGCCATTCTTCCCGCAAACCACGACAAAGTGTTGATGCTGAAGGACAATTTGTAGTATTCGGTTGATGACAACCGGCTGCAAGCGTGTTGGACATGAGAAACGAAAGTCGATCAAACCGCATTGGCTCACTTTGAGTACCGTTTTATTTACCAAAAACCACAGCGAGATCGACCATACTCGCATCTGAAAGGTGACGTCGAACCGTGGTCAACAATGGCTCTACCAAATGCGGTCGCGACCTATCCTGTGTTCAACGTTCAACATCGAGGATCAACGAAACGAAATCTTCAATCAACCCACTTAGATTGTCCAGGGCAAAATTGGAATCTTCCGGGTCTGCAACATCGCCAGAAAGGTGCCGGACAGCCCATTGCAAGGCGCGATCTACAATACTTGTGGTGAGTGCACTACAGCCAGGGACGCCAAGGAGCATTCGGGCGAGAAACGTTGTTTCAAAAGCGAGATCCATGAGGGGGACACCTCGCACACGCTCCTGCAACGTAGCCACAAGCAAAGTTCTTCCAATACCCAAAAGCACCAAAATCTTGCGTATACACTGGACATTCCAGCAAGGGTGATGCTGTTTGCCCAAAAAGAGTTGATCCACTAAACCGTGGAGAACGTCGTCGTGTACCTGCGACAGGTCCCCATTTGTTGACGCAACGCAGTCGAGGAAAGCCGCGAGCACCTGAGCGAACGTATGGACATCCAATCGACTCCATTTCTCGTCGTTAAGCCAAGCCGCGAAAGCCCGCACAGAAACAGGATTAGGGTACAATACAGCAACGATGGTGCCTCTTGTGGATTCAGTCCAAGTTTCAAGTAAGCGCAAAGTGAAATCGAATGGAAAGGACTGAGGTAAATTCGTGCGGGTTGGTTTGGTTCCGAGAGGATTGCGGGAAGAAGTTGGCCTTATGTCCGTCGAAGCTCGAAGGGAGTGAGACAGAAGTGCCGAACAAATGTAAAGACAGCGAGCTTATCCGATGGAGTCATCAGTCGCCCACTCACTTTCACGGCAACCTGCTCGAGTACCGTCATAAGTAAAGGGCCAGAAAATACCTCTGCTAGGTGAATATCGGAGGTGGATGTAGAAGATTGCACCAGGGCAGACATGGCTTCCATGTAGCGGTACGGTGTCTTCAGACACTGCTGAACACAATCGTGCAAGAAGGTCACAACTGTGTCGACCTCATCTGTGAGTGGTGTACCATCCGAGACCTGTGGCACACTTTCAGCGGCGGATTGAATGAGATTATATACCAAGGTGTCAGAATCCATCTCCTTCTCGCCTGAAAACGAATTCCACGCCGCTCGGGCCCATGCCGCTGGATTGTAACTTGATCTTGTGTTCATCCACCTGCCGCTCCCTGAGGTCCCTCTGGTAGCCGACCTGGCTGGGTCCGAGTCTCCTTCCAACACGGCCGTCAACATTTGCAAACGTGCTTCCTTCTCCAGCTTGATACTTTTCTTGTTCAAGAGCGTCCCAAGATTCTTGAATAATTCGATACGTTGCTTGACGCCTTGGAAATCTTTGTCAGGGATTATCTGGAATTCCTTGTTTAAACCCTGTGCAGCTTTTTCATGCGCCTTGGGATAGTATTGCAGGAGGTTGGAGAGTGGTTCTGAGATCAACTTCAACATGTACTAATGTCGAACATGGAAATAAACAATCACTTACCTGGGTCGTCGGCCGACTTCCCTCGAGAACCTCCGCGATAAGTAAATAGTCCCCGATCAAAGCACCTAGCATATCTCGTAAATGAGTTTGGAACGAAGAAGATACGCTATACTCACGGATACAGTCGCATCATTTCGTCTAGAGCCGCCTCGAACAAGGACCTTTCGAGCGTGGACATCCCCGCCTGCAATCGCCCCGACATTCTCATCACGTCTGTCCTCGCGCGCGCCTCGGAGGTACCTCGAATCGCGGTTGACTCGTGTTTCCACTTCCTGCATGGCTCTGAGAATTTTCGTTCGAGCCCGGAGCGAGCCAAGATTCTCAATGCCTCATCGTCCAGCTTTTCGCTCAAACGAAGGCGATCGGATGTCCCGTGGACAAAATGAGAACCATTACGGGTGCGAACGACATGCACTCACAAAAACTGGCCGAGTTGCAGACCCTCGACAGTGCGCCCTCTATAGCTCTCTCGCGCGACCTGAGCTTCTTGGTGTTGGACCGTCATAAACCCTTGGGACGTCTCGCCATGGAGCAAGAACGGCATGATCGGCACAGGCTTCATCGAATCAGGATCATCACCAAGTGGTTCTGGACGTGTGATCGACCTAGAGTTTGCCTGAAATGGCAAAGGCAAACCCCAAATTTGTTAGCCAAGATGGGACTACACAAGGTCGGGAAATAAAGTGACCTTGAATCCCTTGCGGACAGTGACCGACTCTTCCTGCTCATTTGTCTGCGCGACTTCGAAAGTAAACATGCGGTCCGACTCGTCCTGGTCGATGTCGAGCTTGTCGTCCACATCCTCGCCATCTTTGTTCACTCCACAGGATACTTGCTGCATGTTCTGATGAGATCAGAGATACAACTTGATCGCACATCTTTGTGAGGTATCTATACAATATTAGATCAGCCGTTGCTGTCTTTGAATAACATTTGAGCGTACCTCATGAACGTGATGCGATTGCGGCGAACGGAATTCCCGGCAGAGTCGTCCCAGGTTGTTGGCTCGGGCCAATACAAGACGAAAATTTGATGGCATCCTTCAATCTCCCCAGACGTCGTGATGATGTACAAGCCTGAACGGAGTGTGGGCTGGGTGTGACCATCGGGGTCGACGAGAAGTTGCACTGCACTGAAATGTCAGTAGGTATAGCGTAGCGTTCAAACGGAACAGCATACATACTGTCGTCGATGGCTCCGACTTGCGCTAAAAACCGAACGAGCTCCTCTTTGCTGCCGTAGACGCCGACAGGTTTGATGACATAGATTTCGAGTGCCTTGAAGTTGACTTTTGTCATGGATGCGTACGCGCCAGGGCAAACACTATTTATAAACGTCTTCAATGAGCCTTGAGATATAATGACCTTATCGACTGATGCAAGGTTAATTGTGGGAAAGGTTGGGCCGAAAAGGGTACTCACTGAGACCGCCACTACCCTGCTCGGAGATGAGGTCGAGAATACGATACATGCCTTTGATGGAATAGGCCAAGTCCAGTCCATCGTGTTGAAAAGCCGGAGTATCGATATCCATCTATCGATCAACGATCGGATTCGTGACTCCTGGGCTAAGTCGAATGTAAGGAACACACCTGATCCTTGGGCGAGTTTTCTTCGTCGGCGGACTGGTAAATACTTGTGTCGTCGTCTGAGCCAGTGGTAGCGACGCCATCAACGGCAGAATGTATGCCAATGGGTGGCGCCCGAGGAGAAGCCATCAAGTCCGAGTCCGAGTTGAAGAGGTCTTCACCACGAGAGCGCAGGTGATGCGAGTTGCGATGGCGAGAGCTGGCTTGGTTGCCGTCGAAAGGGTCTGGCAACACCTCTGATGTCAGCTTCAGAGGATGCAATCCAACGTGACACGTACCGTCTGCCTTTCGTTTACCCTTGTCGATGGGACGTGCGCGTGAGGTTCGTCCGAATCGGAGTCGTCGCTGAAGGGATCAGGAGGTTTGTATGATGGACACATCGTGAGCCCACTCAGTCACTGAACGGGTCTTTAAAAGAGGGTCACCACGAGGTCACATGCTGTAGTAAAAGGAAGCAGAGACTTACTGGGCGTACGCAGATCCTTGGGTCCTTCCCACGATGTTCCCGTGCACCTTGCAAGTAGTGTACGGTAAATTTGGGATTGGGTCGAAATTGACTGTGGCCTCTCGAATAAGAACCCGCTATAATATGACTAACCGCGCTACATCAACAAAAATGTATATCCTACTTGTATCCTACTGTACGAGCGCACACCACAACGTGACGTTTAAGGAGCATGGATGTTGATAAATTCACGCTTAATTGTTGGATCCGTTCTGAGGTAAAGGGTTCGTAGTAAGGAGAGTGGGTGATCAAACATGTAGCGAGTGGGCAGGCTGATGCGATTTGAAGAACCCCGAGTTTACGTACTTGTGTGCCATACGACCGTCGGGGACTGTAGGACAGTCCGGATGAAGTCAGGTTCTGTTCGGTGATTGGCACGATGTGGACGGTCAAAAGCATGTGGCCATACAGAGGGATAGCACCACAACGCAAGAATCATATACAATGGAGCGGGCAAACAAATTACAGCTAGATCCGAAACGTTAGAACACGAACTGTCCGCTGCACCCCTCGAAGTAACCCACTATGTCACTATGGCAGGCCATACTCCAGGTAACGGTTTGTCGGGACGTTCAGGAGTGTGTTAAATACTGTGTCATTATCCAAGACCGGTTTCTGTGGTGCGATCTCTGCCTTGTCCTTATCAATCCCTCTCTCCCTCAATGCCATGATACAGTCTTGGGCTAACCTCCAATTCTGCTCGTGGCCTGCACCACCTTGCAGCCTGTTCCGCATCTTGGAATTGTTCAAAAAGTCATTCTTTTTCTCCCTGCACCCAGTGGCATCTACCGTCAACCACTCGTCCAGCGGTCGGTCACGGTCACCCTTCAACTTGCCGTTCGTGTACCGGAGGGTGATCCAGACCAGGGTCCAAATGAACGATTCCGCGTCGTGTTCGTACAGATGTGCGACATCACCCTGAAGTGCTATTTCGTCAAGGAGTTCCACTGCCATGAACGGGACCGTGCCAGTGCGCTGGGTTCCAATAGCAATCGCCTTGGTCGACGCCAAGTCAAAATCGTTGAGGACAGCGACAATCTGCTTCTGCTGGTCTATTCGGTACATCAGATTTGATGAGCTAACGTCCCGGTGATAAACTCCGCCCTTCCAGAGGGCGCGGTGACCTCAAATAAAAAGTGAACAAGCTGGTCCAACTCTAGCAACAAACAGGACTCACATTTTACCGTCGCCCACCATGCATCCAAGAATTGGTCCCCATAGAGTTCAGTGATGGGTCTCAACTTTCGAAAAATGATCATGCACAGAACGCGAGCTCCTTCAGTCTTCAGGCCGAGACGTTCCCGAATCTGCTCAGTGGAGGTATCATCGAACTTCTTGAACCACAACATCTCCGGAACGTGGCCTTTCACGTCAGGATCAGTTTCTGCGATCTCGTACACTTTCTTCAAGATATCGGGCTCGCTCATGCGTGAAATCTCCATCCAGAACATCTTGGCGACAAGATCAGAGTCTTCGGAAAGGTCCTTGCACTCTACAGGCAACACGTTGGTTGCCCGGCCGTTTAGACCAAAGTGTGTGATCCGAGTCCCATCCGATAGCCCAAAGATGACTTGGATCTCCTTGCCTTCGTCGCCACGGAGGGTCGCCTTCTGATCTGGCGGCTCGAGACCAAATTTGGGGTCCACATGTGGATTCAAACCCCAGTGTTTTGCTTCGAAACATTGCATTACGAGAAGGAGGACCAGGAACCGTGGAAGATCTTTGATGAAATTGAGCCCCGAACATTGAATAGTGCCCTGTCGATCATACCACCAAACGTAAAGGATGTCACCTATTGCAATGTCGGTAAGCGAAACACACCGTCATGGCAGGTGATAACACTCACCGACGATAACAAGACCAATGACATGTTGGCGAGCAGTGTAGGCAGCAAACATTTCTGCCGCATAATAGCCAGCCTGGACGATGGCAGGATGACTCTTTGTAGGCTCAGACTTCTGGCGTTTTGGTTGGAATTCAGGGGAACCAAGACATTCAGATGTTCTTTTCCGACTATCTGAAATGGTAGCTGCGGCCTTCTCCTGTTGACGAGCAGACCGTTTGACTAGAACAAAAAATGAACAGTGCAGAGTGAATGTAGTGAAGATGTGCTCACCAGGTTCGGAGAGAGGCGGCCGAGCACGGAGCACGTCCAGCTCTACTTCATCATTCGAAACGTCCGCGCTAAGATACTCATGTCCTTGGGGTGGCGTAATCTCTTTCAGAGTGTATCGATCCGGAGGAACTGCCATCTTCTTCATCGTTCTTTTGAACTCCACAAAAGTGCGGACGCTACGCCAATCAAGGGATTTTTCCGGAGCCTTTGTGAGAACTGTGAGGAGGAAATCCTGCCAAAAAAGAATCTGCCCTTCCGAGGCATTGGCGTTGTAGGCATCAGACCGGGATACAACAACGACGTCCGGCTTGCGTTCCGAAAGTTGGCCTTGGTGGGATTGCGTCAGCGTTAATGGGTCGTGCACATGGAAGCAGATTGAAGAGTCGTCATCCTTGGCAGGCCGAAGGCCATCAATCTTGAGATCCCGAAGGTACAGGAGCGCTACGTTTGCCGCTGTCACGAAGAGAGGGTATAATTCGTTTTCGCGCTTGCCATGTGTTTCTGAGCTACATGATTATTAGAATTGATCGCGAAATCAAGTCATTGAAATGTACTATAGAACAAGGTTTTCCTTGACCTTGCGCGAATTTAGTTTGATGTCGCTTTTTTTGTTGGCCTGTGCCTCCCCGTTGCAGATGGGAAGGACCTTCTCTAGACACTCCTCGAACAAGCGCGTTGAGTCTTGTGGCTCGTCAGTGCAATTCGCGAGTAAATCCTTAAGCATTTTGTCGAAGGAACATTTCTGAAAGTTCTCGACATCTTTTGTGATCCATGGGCGAATGTCGGATACACTAAATGCAGGACATTGTGAGGAGGGCAACCAAAACAAAGGTAGTGCTTACTGTACCCCAACGGTGCTAATGTGCTCGCTGATTGCTGCTGAACCTCTGGACTGTGGTGTGCTCTTCAAAGCATGCTCCAGATGGTTTACTTGCGGTCTCGGGGGCGAAAGTGTTGGATCCGTAGCTGTGTTGGTCATTGGGTTCTGGCTAAGTAGCACGCGACGTCGCTGAAGGTGAAATGGCTTACGTAATCACAGTTGCTTCTGGCATTGGCTGGTCCATTATCAAGCGGAACGATGACGACAACAAGAGTATGGTGTCAGGAGAGTCTCCATGCTACACGGTTGTATTTGAAGATACAGCGGAGACGCCGTCGACGCAAGAGCTGCGGTAAACTCTCGAAAAGGGCTCTGACAGTGACGACAAACTGGGACACGTTGCGCAGAATAATTGTCGCGACCATCAATGGCAATCCTCAGGTGAGCATGCAGGACTCCTGGCACGCTAGATCGTAGACTGATGCTGCATCTATGTTACACGTCTAGCCTACATTGATGCCAACCATATACAAGACGGTGCTGTAACGAGAGCTCGGTATGAAGACATATGTCCGCGTAGGTGAATAATATACATATGATGCAACGAAAACGACGACGGCGCGACTAACCAGATAGACGTAGCCTATGACGATACCTCTAAAGGTGGCATCTCTGGATTCGACGGCTGAGGACCTGGACCGTGGACGCCAGAATCTGCGTTTTCGCGAGAATGACCCTCCGTCTGTGGAGCATCACCATCACCCTCGTGGATATTCAATGTTGAGGGTTGGCGTATGGATGCCTCCACACGCGACACCGTGCTAGATGGTTGCGAGATATGAAGAGAAGTTAACCTCAGACCATAAGCATTAGCTAATTTACCCTGCGTGGTATTAGGCAAGTCACGCGAGCCCGTACTACGGTAAATTAGCTTCGGACTGCCTCATCGCCCGAAATTTGTGAGACAACGATAAAGCCTTTGACGTCCAGATACTCAGTTAACTCGTACGCCCATCCAAATCAGCTCATCATTGGCTGCACGTCGAGCCCCCGCGCCCGCCACACCTCCACACCCCCCTCCCCAGCAACCCCGACCACCTCCCCCGCCCAATCGACACCCAGCACCTTCTTCCCACTCCCATCCCACGCCTTGACGCTCGCCACCGCGCTCCCAGGGCTGCGCAGATCCCACAACCGCCCGATCCCGTCGTACGCCCCGGTCAAGACGTGCAGCCCCGACGACGTGTCCCCGCCCGGACACACCACACAAGATGGCGTCGCAGGGTGCACGAGCGTCCTGGACGTGCTCGACAGCGAGGGCGCGCGTAGGTCAAAGACGGACACCGTCCGGTCCGTCGACGCTGCCAACACAGCACCGCCGTCGCGCGTCACCGTCATGTCAAGCATCGGCCGTTCAGGGACGGTCTAGGAAAACGACGATCGTAGGCATCGCGAATGGAAAGCAAGGGAGGAACGCACGATCGTATCCAGACAGACGCCCGACGCGACGTCCCACGTGCGCACCGTCGAGTCAAAACCACAGCTGTACGCGCGTTCGACGTCGGGCTGAAGACGGCTTTGGACACGCGGGCCGTGTGCGACTTGAGCACGGCCGTCGGGCCTTTTCGTACTGCGCGTTTGGGGTCGGCCTCGCTGGCAACCTTGCACCGTTTTTTGCGGTCAGACGGGTCGTGAGTCGGCCCGACTTCGTCTTGCGCAGGGACGATGGTGTCCCAGAAACCGACGAGGTGATCCCAGGATGCGGTCAGGAGATGAGAGCCCGTATGGTCCGAGGTGACAGAGGAGAGCGCTGACGTATGGAGGTGGAGCGAGGCCAGCATTTCAAACGGCGGCGAAGCGTCGGTTTCGTGGGCGAGGGAGACACGGATCAAAGACGCCGTCAGATCGTGCGACGCGGTCGCCACGACCACCGACGCGTCCACCGATGTCGGGGATGGAACGACGCAGACAGAGGTGATAGGTGCCTGGTGTGCCGGAACGTCCTGAACCAGCTTTTGCGCGTAATCAAAGAGACGGACGTGTCCGTCATACGATGCTGTCAAAATGTGTCTACGAAATAAAAATAAGAAATAGAGCGTGACGAGAGAGAGATGGGGAGCGAAAAAGGGCGCACTGTGGGATACGACACGATATGGAAGACACCCAGTCCTCGTGCGGAAGTGTGGCCATCCGTTGCGGCGGTAACATCGACTCGAAATACTCGATCTCGACCGTGTCTTCCTAAGTCCCTGGATCATCAACGGGGATCGTCGTGCGGCCTAGTAACGCGGTACGTACCTCAGTGATGCCATGTTCTGCCCGACATTCGCCAAGACTGCTGCGTAGTATCGCACCGCGAACGAGAAAGTCGAGCGGGATGGGTTGGACAAGCGAGAGCGCCTTGTTGACGAGCTGTGAGAGCTGGTAGCGTTTCCAATCGAGCGGGACCATGAATTTTTGGGTCGGGAGGACATAACGAGTCTTGGTCGTGAACACGACAGGAGCAGACATGATTGATCAAACGAAAAGCGTCGTTTGTCTGTGGCTGTGTAATGTGAAGTACTGCAACGAAAGCGATCTAATTGATAGCAATACGACAAGTATATACACGATAAAGACCTCGACCAGGTATCTCATCAACGCGACTTACACCTTCGAGTCCACCTTGCCCAACTCGCCTGCATGAGAGGACACGCCCGACAACATCGACGATTCAAACCGAACCGCAGTCCCACCAAACGTGTCTTTGTCGGGCGAAAACTCCAAGGCACTGCACAACGACGCCAGCGTCTCCTTTTGAAACGCCATTCCCGACGCCACACGCAAGATCAGCATTTGTGGCGAGACACACTGGGAAAAAATAACCGACACGGTCAGTCATCATCCACACCGTACCACACTGACGCGCGTACCGTCATCGCGGTGTAGATGAAACCAAACACAACCGCCACTTGGTTGCCCGTCCCGAGGAAGATCACAAAGATGATGCCCGTGAGTGTGTAGGGGAGCACAGACTCGACGAGGAACACGAGCACGTTGAAATACATGGCGGCATATTCCGCCCCGAGATGTCTCTTCATCGTCCTCCCATGCTGTGCGAGCCGGTAACAGATCAAGCCCGTCAGACACGCGGTCAGGTAGACAGACAGGACGAAATAGGACAGCGTGATGTTGGCAGCATCACTATAGTACATATTGCCCCGGGCCGTGTCCGACAACCAGTTGTACAGGATCCCAAGAGCTGATTTTAGCAACGTCTTTCAGCGAACCAAGGGCACGGGAGCAGAATGATGGATGCGTACCGACTGTCGCTAACCACAAGATGGAGGGTACAATGATGATGCGATAGCTGTCCCATACGATGCGACAACGATAAATCTAGAGAGGAAAATGGGTCAGGAATCCATTGTCATTCACCAATCTGCAACTTGCCATCAGGCCATCCGTCAGCGCCTGTAGAATGACTGGGTTTGTCACCATGAACTTGGTATATTCGAACGAAACCGGCGTCCCCAGCCACATTCCCTCGTTCTTGAACATGTTGAACGCCAGATTGAGGGTGATCACTATCAATATCACAGTGCTGAAGAGTCCATAGAATAGGTCAGACTTTCGACGCTGCCTCTTGGGAGACATGAAGGTTTGCATGGTCTTGCAATAAAGGTACAGCTGAACGCCTGGCAAAATAAAGAAACGAATGAAACTGGGACCATGACGAGTGGAAAATGTAAACCGCACCGTACAGGATATTGCCGACATTCACCGCAACATAGAGCGATGTGTCGCCGATCAGCCACTCGTCGGTCGTCATGGTGGAAGGGGTCGGAGTGCGTGCTGTCCCAGATTGTTGGACCCATTTTATATGTAAGGGGGGACCGGATGATGGAATAGCTCAGGGGTCGTGATATGAAATGGGTGAAAAGATGTTTCTGATCCTTATCCTTAAAAACCACCGACGATGGCTAACGCTACGTCTGCCAGGGCCCCCAGTGGCCACTGCAGTCCTCACCCGTGGTTCGAACATGTCTGTATGCAGCAATGGTGGTCAAGTCACTGGCCAGAGGTTGCAAGTCGACTGACGATGGTTAGGACAGGTTCAACATCCTACAAATCGGAGTTTGAATTTTTGAGTTTTCTTGCGAGCATCCCTGCCCAGCAAGTACTTCAAGGGCCCTTGAGCAGGGCTTTGGAACAGGGTTTTCAGGGCTTTCATACTGCGCGTCGTGTGTCAGCCTCGCTAGCAACCTTGCACCGTTTTTTTTGCGATCAGAAGAGAAAGACGGGTCGATTATCGACCCGACTTCGTCTTGAGCGGGGTGAGGTGACCCCAGGATGTGGTCAGGAGCTGAGAGCCCATACGGTCCGAGGTGACGGAGGAGAGAGGCGAGGTATGGGGATGGAGTAAGGCAACGTTTTCAGTGGCTGCGAAGCGTCGGAGGTGAGGAAAGTGTAGGTCAGACACCAGTCGTGCGACTCGGACGTGCACGAGCACCGATGCGTCCATGGATGCTGGAGACAGAACGACACAGACTTATCATCTGCGGCAGCAACACCAACTCGAAATACTCGGTCTTGACCGTGTCTTCCTAAGTCCGTGCATCATCGTCGTGCCCTCCAGTGATGGCGGTACGTACGCACCGCGAACGAGCAAGCGAGAGGGGCTCGTTGACGAACTGTGAGAGTTGGTAGCACTTCCGGTCAAGCGGGATCATACGAATGGACATAGCGAGTCTTGGTCGTGAACATGACCTGTCTGTGGCTGTGTAATGTCAACTTGAACGGAATACGAAAGCGATCTAATTGATAGCAACGGGAGAGCGATTTCTACTGTACACGGTAAAGACCACGACCAAGTAAAAACTATCTTCAAGGCACCGAACGCCAAACTACACCTTGTCCACCCCGGCCAACTCTCCAACATCCGACGATTCAAACCGAATCGCAGTCCCCGTCCCCGTCCCAATCCCACCCGACGTATCTTCGTTGGGTGAAAACTCCAAGGTAGTTCGTAGCGGCGCCATCGTCTCCTTCTGAAACGCCGTCCCCGCCGCCACACGCAAGATCAACATTTGTGGTGAGACACACTGGAAAAACAACAATCGACACGTTCATTACCCGTCCGATCGTGGCAGACGAACGCGCGTACCGTCATCGAGGTGTACATGAGACCAAACGTGGTCGCCCAGTGGTTTTTCGCCCCGAG
>JBBPTB010000382.1:0-22286 GCA_038093875.1 Boletus tylopilopsis | reverse complement strand
ACCAGCAACAAAACTGTTCCAATGACATGAGTGACTTAAAATGGTCATATCCCCACAGCCACTGGGCCGAATTACATCATCCAGGGGTCGATTTGTAGCTAAGGGAATGTATTCTATTTGGCTCCACCAAAGCTAAGCGAAATTCCCACGTGTGTTAGCAGTGTGCTTTGTGCACTGCATTAGGATTAGTTATTGGAACAGTTTTGTTGCTCACTGTATCAAGCTTTTCACTCTTAACAAATGAATTGTTTCACCATGTCAGAAAGAGCTGGGCCCATGTCAATGACTTGCCTAGCCATTTCCCCTCTAAAAGATATCAGGCAATAGAGCAAGTTGGATGGTTCCACAATCTCAGTGAACTTGCTGTGGGTCAAAGGTATGTATGGTCTGCATGGCATTGAATAGAATCTTCTGAACAGTACTATGAGAGGGATGGGTATTGGGGCATGTGCAAGGGCCACTACTCATTGACTCCCTAAAGAGATGTACTTGAATATGCTCCCATAAATCTGACACTGGTGCAAAATGCAATGTAGTGCTCTAACAGCAGTCAATGAAAAGTCAAATTTCAATAAAATGAAGCCACACATACTGTGAGATCTAAAGCAGGATCCTTATTTGTGAGACAATACTGGACAAATAAAACAACTTTCTTAAAGTCATGGATGATTTTGGGTGTGATGGTTGTTATGTTTTGTCCTTTTTTCTTTCTTTCAAGCCTATTCCCTTTGCTTGCTGATCCATGACTACATCCTCATCACCTTCCCTTCCCAGTCCCCTCCTCATTTCCTCCCACAGACCTACTTCTCTGCCCTCAGACTCTCCCTTTTACACATTACCTCACTTGATGCCTTGCCTTCACCTTCATGCTGACTAAGCAGGTCACATGACCCTTCCTATACCTTCCATAACACTACACCACTTGGCCAAGTGTCTTCAAGTTCCCACTGACTAAGCAGGTCACATGATCCTCTTATCAAGGCTTCCCTAGTCAATGTCCCTTCTATCAGGACTTCCCAGTTTCTTGATCCCTGTCTTGAATCACAAGGCTTCTCCACCTTTTAAGTCCATGTCCCTCACCTCAAGGTCCTTTTGTTCCAGCTCTGCTTTTCCCCATCCGGGATATGCTTGAGCCAAGCATAAGAGTGGTGAGTAACCTGATATTGGTATGATGTCTCAATGAGACATTGATTGTAGAATGGACACCCATTTCAATGTCACTGCTTGCAAGCACATTCACTATATCATTGTCAATATTGTCAACATTGCCTTCAAGGTCATAATCCTAGGAACAAAGCATGACCATGCTACAGTATCTGGAGTGGTATCAGGTGTGCTAGGCTCTAATATATGAAATAAATCTAAAGCAACATATTCTTCTGCCAGAATACAGGGGACCCCTTGGAAATCTTTCAGCTTCAAGAGGGCAAGTATAAAACCTTTGGTGAGAGAGCTACTTTCATTAGCCCATATATCCTTGATGATGGGTGACAATATTGGTAAAGGACTCAACCTCACTTACATTTAACTCTGTGCTCACTGCAAATGAGACCAAGCCAAGCACATCAACACAGATGGATGGGTGGTGGGTGATCCAAGATGTAATAACTGTCACATTTTTACCACATTTTCTCTCTTGTTCCCTCTCCTGGTGACCCATGACAACCACTTCCTCCCATCCTGGCTCCATTCCCTGTCTCCCACTAACCTTCACCACTCCCTTGACTTTCTATTTCCTCTTTATGGACCCATGTTTCTCTTCTAGAACTTCCCCTTCATGTATCACCTGATTTGATGCCTTGGCTTCATCTTCATGCTGACTAAGCAGGTCACATGACCATTCTTGAAGAACCTTCCAGAACATGATGTCACTTGACTATGTGTCTTCAAACCCATGCTGACTAAGTGGTCACAAACCCTTCTAGAACCTTCCTTTGTACAATATCATTTTGTTATGCTTACTGTGAGCATGTGCCCTGGCAGAATCGAGAGGAGGTCAGATCAATAGTAGGCCAAAGGATATCCTTGTGCACTGCAAGCGAGAGGCCCAGCGAAGTGTGCATCCTGTACAACAAGAGTAAGGCCAATGACCAGCTAAGGTGTGACTTACAACGAGCTCAACTCCTAAGGTGAGTGAGGAGTGCTTGAAATGCTAGCGAAGGTCGAGAGGGACAAGGTCTTGACATCCTAGCACCAGTACACCAGTAAAGCAAGTAGATTGCAAGGGCACACTTAAGTGCAGGGAGTATTGCAGTAATACAGGCGTAGAACTGGCTTAGTGATGACTAGCTAGTACTCTGGGTCTTTATATTATACCTGAATGGTGCATGGACCATCAGGGCTAAGGGTGTCCTCCTAAGGAGGAACAAGGGTCTTCCCACATCAGGAAGGAAACAAAGAGTAAAACAGGATCCTGCTGTCAGGAAGAGTGGAAGAGTCTCACATAGGATCAATGGGATCAAACAGGAAGTCAAGGTGAAATGTGAACCTTGACTGACACATGCCCTAGATGGCTAAAGGGTCCATTGGGTGTACACGGCTGGATGGAGGGTCAAGAATGGTGCTCCACAGCAAAGGGGAATACTATGGTAATAGAATCCACTGTCCAGGTGTATAAGGATCATTGAGCGTCATGACAGCAGATCAGGAAATATATCCTAACCACAACAGGAATACTCTCATCTGTTTGGTGGTCTACAGGTTGCCTCCAGCAACCAAGAGTCATGGTGAGTTGTACTCCAGATCTAGGCATCAGGAGTGGTCATGTAATAAGGGGAAGAGGGTCTAGGGTTGATGGGTGTCCCTCTTCAAGGATGAATTCAGCTAGGCAATCTGTGGACAAAGATTCCTAGGGGGTAATGCATAGCTGTTAGCAGACAATGGCAAGTCGGTGATGTACTCCTCCAACAAGTACTGCATAGGCGAGCTCCATAGCTCCCAAGGGTGGAAGGCATCTGCCAGGCCTTCAGGTCATAAGTGTGTCCCATCTGTCAAGGGCAAATAGTGAGGAAAATGAAGAAACAAATAGGGGTTCTGGCAGGTCTGGTCCAGCAACCAGGGAAAACCATAACACATCTTCAAACTCATCTCATGTTGACTAAGTGTCACATGATCCTTCTCTCATGTTCTATGACCTTCTGCTTCTTCCTAGTTGTTGAACCCTTTGAACCCTATATATACCTGGGCTCTTGTCCTTACTGTACTTTCCCTAGCTTAGGCTCCCAGAGCTTACACCCAATACAATTCACTTTGTCCCTTGACCCTGCTCCTCTAAGTCTTCATTCTACTCCAAGTGAGCACTTTAGTCTTTGATCTTCACAACATTCTCTGTTGCCTGTATAGCACAGGAATCCCTCAACCTCATCATCCAAGAACTCCTTGTATCTTCATTGTTGCTTACCTTGGGACTCCTCTAAACCCTTGTTGTCCCTTATCTTGCAATTCCTCAGAATCCTCATTATCCCCTATCTTGGAACCTTCAAGAACCCTTGTCTCAAAGCTTCCTCAGAACTCTTATCATCCCTTATCATGGGATAAAACCCTTTTCATTTCTCTTCTTGAAGCATCCTAAGACATGTTGTTCTCCATGGTCACTTTACTTATCTACCATTTTTCCACATCTTTCCAGCTTGTTTTGCATGCTCTGCCTATACAGAGAGCATTGCCTTTGCATTCACAATCAGCTGTGGCTGATTGTTTACTTTTGTTTACTTGAAACACACTTACTTCCTGGAGTTCCACTTTGTAGTCTTTGGTTACTTTCTGTGGACCCCAGGTTAGTATACCTTGTTGTTCCCTCTTAATATCATCTTGGTTACTCACTGTGGACTCCAGAGTCATCCTGAGTTGATCCAGCCAGTGGCTAGTCCACTTCTATTGAGCTTTTCATTTTGCTCTTAACACATTGTGCCTGCTCCCTTTTCCACTTGTTCTCATGTCCCACTTCACAATGGCTAGATCTGGATGGAGTACCACCCAATATGACCCTTGATTGCAATATTCAACCTGTGTACAGCCCCATTGAACACTGTTGCTGCTTAGGGCATTAGATATGGCTTCACTCACTGATCCTTCTGCTCTTCTGGACAGTGGAGTATATTGTTGTTATGTTTCACCCTTCAGCAGAACTCCATACTTGACCTTCTGCCATATATATGTCCAATAGACTGTATAGCACCCATTGATCCCATTGATCCCATGATTCCTTTTGCTTTTCCTTGATAGCAGGATTCTGTTTGTACCCTTCACCCCCTTCCTGATGTGGGAAGGCCTTTGTCCCCTTATGAGACATCCTTGACCCATGGATTGTCTGTGCATTGGCAACCATCCCTATAGATAGGAGAGCACTTCATTCCAGTGTCTATCAAGCTAGTTCTATGCCTCAGATACACTGGTTGTTCCCCTACTGCACCTTGCATGCCACTTGCAATCTATCCCTCATTAACTAGTTGGGGATAGGATTAAAGTCTCATCCACCTTCAACCTCACATCATTTCATGGATCACCTTGCTTGTCATAGGTCTTACTTTCAGTAGTTGGACTTTACACCTTGGGCAGAATGTACACTTCACCAGGGCTTGTAGCTTGCAGTGCACAAGGATATTTTTCAGCTCTCTCTTTCTCTCAAACTCCTCCATTGTATGACTCATCTTCACCAGGGCACATGCTCACAGTAAGTGTAGCACCAACCACTGATGAATGTTTCCAATTGATAGAATGCTGCAGTTCACCCAAATGTTCATGTACAAGCTCAACACAAAGCTGCTTGGATTCCACAACCCACTGTCTGATGTAGACTTTGCACTCCACACCAAGTTTAACAATGATCCTATATGAACTGTCAGGATGTGTGGTGAGAGAATTGAACATATCTTGAGATATGAGCCAGTTCATGTTCAAGGAGGTAAATCCTAAAAGATAATAGGACTAGGAATAATGACTTGCAATGCAGCTGCTGATTTCTGAACAGGCATGAGTCAAAGAACACATACATGCCCTCATGCATTTTCCTTGATGGCAATCATATCACACACATTTACTGACTGACATGGACTGATTAGTCCAACTGATTGATCTGACTGATGTTGACTGCTAAAGAATGACTGATCGGCTGACTGAATGACTGTATGACTGATGGTGGACTAACTTGTTGTCTCATGTCATGGGTTATTCCAGACTAATAACTATCTAAATCACCTCAGGTTTAAACTAGTAACTGGGATGAAATTCTTCAAGTAAATCATAAATAGTAACCTCCTTACCCTTGCATGTTGGTTTCATCACTTGATCCTCAATGAACTTGAAGTGGTTTCTTATTGTTTCCAGATCAAAATATCACAAAATCTGTGTTGTAAACACTTCCACCTGTTTTCAACTTTCAGAACTTTGTCACTTCATTTGTTGCAAGCAATACTCTCCATTGTACACTACCATTCCATAGAGTGCCATGATTGAGTGTGTGCATAGCTCTGCACATACTATTAGGCAGAAACCAAAGTAAAGTTTATGCAATGTTCATTTATAGAATTGGGCTGCATTTTAGGGTATGCATAACACTGGGGTTGCAGAGGGCAGTTCCCCCACACAAAATTTTTTGCATGCTGTCCTGAGCCTGCTTCTGTTATGGCAGGTAGTCAGGTCAGATAATATTTCCATCCAGCAGTCAATTCCACTACCCATTGAGACACCAAGTTCAAAAATGATCAGAAAACTTACTATGGAAACACATATCCTTGGCATTGTCTGGAAGTTGGCTGCTATGTTGACTGTGTTGTGTCTGATGTGGTGAGGTCTTTGATGGTTGGGAATCTTAACAATGTGAAAGTGAGGTTTGACAATAAGCATGCAGAGAGGGAGATGCACACATGTGCTTGGACATCCAATTGTTATGGTAGGATATCACAGTGGCTACCTGAGTCTGCTGCAGCACCCAAACTTAATATTGGTGATTTCACACCTCATTTCAGATTCTAACAGAGCCCACTTTGTTCTTCATGGTCACTTAACTCATTTCCATTTTTCCTCATTTTTCAGCTTGTTTTGCATACTCTGCCCATACAAAACATTGCCTTTGCATTTACAATCACCTGTGGCTGATTCTTTACTTTCGTTGACTTGAAGCTCACTCCATGGATTTCCACTTTGTAGCCTTTGGTTACCCACTGTGGACTCCAGAGTTGTCCTGACTTGATCCAGCTAGTGGCTAGTCCACTTCTATCAAGCTTTTCACACTTAACAAACCCATCATGGGAAAATCCTTGGACCTTGTGGAATGACAGGAAATAGAGAGGATAATGAACCTCATACACACACTGCACTTTGCCCTCTGCACCCAGTAATTGATTGAATGGCTTCTGCCAGGGCAACCCCTGGACTTCATGTATGTGTCCATACCAATGTGGTAACCCCTCTTGAATTGGCTTGATACCTGTGATGACATGCCAGGACATTGGGTGTGTAGTTTTTGGAGTGCTCATGACAATAGTGGATGGGTGAGCATGCTTTGACATGGCTGTCTTTGCTTTGGTTTAGTAGTAGTCAAGTGTGATCATACTTGTAGGTGGTGTCATACATGATTTCTGACTCACAAGTCCACTCCACTCTAACATCATGTCTGATGCAAGTCCAACTTTTTCCTCTTTTGGTATATCTTGTATTTCTTTTTGTATTAGTGTAAATTTCATTCCGATGTACTCAACTCTGCATCTCCAAAATACAGGGCACATCTGTCAGGAAGGGTGCAACACACAAGTCCTGTGCCAATGCCCTATCAGACTTTGCAACTCTGAAGGTCTGGAGTTTTGTGATAGGGGTAACAACCAGTTTTAACAGGTGGACAGTGAATGTACACATATCTTGTCTTTGTCCTTCCACTGGCCCTTATAAGATATTGAAGGGCTGTTTTGGCAGGACTTTTTTGATAATGGCTTGCTGAGATCAAGTTAATTGCAAGATGAAGCCAGGTGAAAAATATAATCAAGGGGATCCTTTTGCTTCTGTGTTTCAACTTGAATAAAGTTTAATCCCAAACCTGAAAAAAAGTTCATGTGAGATGTCTGTATGTTCAGTGTATGTGGGTCTGTCACTTTGGTTAGTGTGATTGTACAAAAGGGTGGCCTCCCAAATCCCCTCACCCATGACATGATCCTTCCCCTGATCACAGACTGTAACATAGACTGGCAGGCATAAAGCATCCAAAGAAGTGTGTAAGGAAATATTTGACTTACATCAGACTTGATGTGTTAGTGCAGAGCAGAGTTAGAGGTTAGAAATCATGAATATCTCATGCTCACAACCACAGGCAAGAAAAAATGTTGTGCATTTCTGTGAAGCCAAGTGTGGATTTTGAATATCATTGATGCTAAATATTCCAAAGCAGTTTGTATTATGTAATCACTGCAACCAAGCATCCCACTCCTGTTTGACACACTCCCATTTTAGCAATACATAATGCCAAACAAAACCACTCTCAGCTATATGTAATATTCAAAAATGTAGTGAATACTACATCAACATCCTCACATCCAGTATATACTATATCCATTCCCTTTCCCAGCTCAGTTTCTCTGATGTTATACAGAATAATTCAATGAATGTTGATGAGATTCCTTCCATACAGGTAGACTTTTCATTCTGCATCTCACCTTCCCCTCATGCCCCCTTAACTTTCCCCTCAACCATTCATTGCCCACACCAGCTAGGTAGAGCTCCTGGTACCTACATTGAATTCCAGTTTCATTACACTTTTTTCCAACTTTCAGGTAACTTTCTCTCCTTTGCCATCCCTTGTACAACATTCACCCTCTTCTGAGAGAGAGAAACTCAAGAAAAATGCCTATCTTCTTTATTCTCTTGGTCTATGTATCAACCAAGCTTATGGGAACCTATGCATACCTGGAATGGTCCACCGGATCTCAAGCAAAATTGCCTTGGCAGAGTTATATGGAAGTTTGACAATTGTACATATTCCTGACATTAAATTTGAAAAACTAATATTTGACTCAAAGCTCTCAGACAAGTAGCCAAAATGAAAGAACATGGTCAACAACCTGGGATAGGAAGCATGAGTTGAAAGAGATTGAACCTCTCACCTTGCAAGTAAATTACTTGAATCAGCTTGCCAGGAGTAGATCATTGACTTCTAATTCAGCTCTTAACACCACCTACATATAGCCATAGTGTATATATCCTGTACTTTGTTCTGTCCCTCATTCTCTGGTCTGACAAAAGAGACAACAAATATATTAATAGGAAGAATATTGTATATATGTAGAAGAGCTACATGGCTAGGTAGCTAGGATGCGAAACCAGAAATAGTGGATTAAAAATCTGGTTCAGTCTGGTTTTTTTTTACCTTCCTAACAAGACCAAAATAAACCCAGTTCAAATCAGTTGTACATTGGTTTCCAACCAGTTGCAACCAGTCTTTTGAATAACTGTTCTGTTGACCCCTATCCTATTGGAGATGTGACCTTTGGCTTTACAATGATCCAGGAATCATATATGTACATGGCTGTGATTACAAATCCAGACACCAGGCCACAATGTATTTGATATTTTTGTTGACACTTTATGGGTGTATTGATAATGTATGGATTCATACAGTGAATTGGTTATCTTGGATAGGATATTCTTAGTGTTGAAGGTACTAATAATCACCTTCACCTATAGTTCTGGAAACCCCTTTTGTACTTGGATCTGACCTTGTTTTAATCCTTCAGTCAAAAAGTACACTTGATGAAGCAACCAAGAGTAAGGAGTCACAGATATCTAAGAATTCAGGAATGGACTTCCAATAGAAGTTGCAGAATCTGGGGAACAATCATACAGCTGTGATAGATTGGAGGATTTCTAGTCCATGATAGCATCTACCTTGGTATTGTCCATCTGCATCTTGCCCTTCTCTAACACCATTCCACCTTTTTTTGTGGCAAAGATACATTTCACTTCTATTCCTCCATCCATGCCAACATTCATTTGGTATATTCTTTGTGGAGCTTAGGATCATTCTTTGAGTGGATGAGGAAATTGTTCATATAGATGATTAGCCATCCTTCAGTTATCATGTCAACAAAGCTGTCAATCATGTATGCTTGGAAGGTGGTGGGGGGATCGACTTTGCAGAACATCCCTGTTGGTGTTATGGTTTTCAATACTGTTTATTTTCTTCTTTCTTCATTTGGACTTATTCTCTTCTTATGATGGGACATCTGGTCCCATCCAATGATATTCTGACATTCCCCATTGTGATGCTGTCAAGCCACATGTCATGACCTGACATGTTGTTACACATTATGTGGTACTGGTTCATTTTCTTTCTTGTCATCGGACTCACTCTCTCCTCATGATGGGACATCTGGTCCCATCTGATGTTTTCCCCATATTCACCCGATTCCGAGCCTGTACGACTGCGAGTCATTCCAGACTCGTAAGGTCACTATGGTAGCATTTCACCTGTCTCTCCACTGTTCCTGTTTCTTCTGCTCTTCCTGACAGCGGAGCTCCTTGATCCGTAGATCTTCTCACCGTCGCTAGTGACACCCTTGTTCACCCGACAGTCTGTGCACCATCCTGGGTAGTATATAAACTAGTATCTCTGTAGTAGACACCCCAAGTTAGTTCTACACAATCCACTGTGTTCTACTAGTCTCCCTCTCGACAGAACTCTCCCTTTGCGCATTCCACTGCGTTCTACTAGTCTCCCTCTTGACAGAACTCTCCCTTTGCACGTTCCACGCTAAGGCTTGACTTGCCTCAACCATATCTGAGTGGAACCGGGACCACTCGCCTGCCCTATAGGCTCTTATGAGAGTGCAGGAGGCAGCACCAGCTTGTGCTTGCCCAAGTTGTCGCCTTATCAAACGGGCCTCCTTATACTTGGCATACTTGCTTTGCTTTTTGTTCTCGCCTCTGCTTTTACTTATTACTTCACCCTCCGTCGACTCCACGTTCCAGGAGACAACCTAACATGGTAAGCATAACAAAAGAACTAACTTTCCCCTAGACCCTGTTCTCCAACAGTAGGTCTCAACCCCCCACACCATTTCCCGCTTTCACGCTCCATCGTCATCACCAGAACCTGTCGTGGATCCTACTCTCCATAGAGCGGTACCTTCCCTAGACGGATATCCTGCCCTCTGGAAGCTACCCAGCGATCATCCGGACTATCTTCCCTTACCGAGCAAATTCGGACGCACTGAGGATAAGGCCTTATATCAGCACAAGCAGAAGGAAGTAGCCGAGTGAAACATTAGAGAAGGGAGAGCGCCCGGTGACCTCCCACCTCTTCTGAGCGGATCTCAACCCACCCCTCCTCCGGAACCTGAACTGGAACTGGAGTCTTGCTCCCCTACCCCACTACCACCGCTCCCTCCTTCTACTTCGGATTCCCCATTTCTCCCAGAATGGCCTTTACCCTTTGGTGGATACGCTCCATTCAATCCAGATGATCCCCCTCCACCTGAGGATCCCTAAGGGCAAGGGATGGGTATACTCTGAAGGATACTATGAACATCTTGCTAAAGGGACCATCCCTGCTGCTGATAACACTTGGGCGAAATTTAAGACAGACTTCCGAGCCATGATGGCTACCCACAACAAGGCCGCTGCAGCAAAGCAAAAGCTCTATTCACTAATGCAAGGCCCTAATATGGAAGAAGCCTTCCACAAATTCACTACAGAATTTTGCCTCCTCACCTCCTAGTCCAGACTGAACGAACAATCCGGACTCTGTGAAATCTTCAGCAGAGGAATCCACCGAGACCTCATGACCATGATCCTTTCCAGAATGGAACCCACTACGGTAGATGAATGGATTGCTGCAGGAGCAAGATTCACTTGACAGTCCAAGCGGATCAAGGATATCAAGGGACGCAAACCCGGATTTGGATACCAAACTAGATCCTCCAGTTACCGCGACCCCAACGCTATGGACGTTGATGCCATAAATGACTATGTCTGACTCTCCCCTGCTGAACGAGCTTGTCTCATGAAGGAAGGCAAATGCTTCATATGCAAGAAGCCAGGATGCTCTTCCAGAAACCACCGGGGTAATAGGGGACAAACCAGAGGAAGGTTGTACCCCCGCTATGATGGTAAGCGCCCACAGGAACAGACTCAGACCACTGAGGATAAACCAGCAGAAATGAAGGAGGAGAAGAACGAGGTGATCAGGATGGTGGAACAACTGGTTGCCAAAGGAGATGGGGTGAAGGAAATGACAGAGGCTTTGCGGGAGATCTATGTCAAGGATCAACCACCGAAATATCCGAAGGATGCAGGAAGCTCTTCGGAACAGGTAAACCAGGTCTGGACCGTCCCCCAGAGAAGGGGTAAGATCTTGGAAGAAAGAGTAAAGGAGCAGCTCAGAAATTTTTAGAATGGTGTCGAGGACCGACTACTCGAATGCCTAGAACAAACCCTGTTGTAGATTCTTTAGAGGAAAAGTCAATTTTAATCCCTCTACAAGTTTCTGCAATGGGGGAGTTCATGTTGGACAAACCACCGCCCTCATCGACTGTGGAGCCACCTCCTGCTTCATGGACGAAGGCTTCACCTGCCACAACCGATTCCCTTTCTTCTGACTCGATGAACTGCACAAGGCTTATAACGCGGACAGAACACTAAACTGGTCTGGGACCATCCGCCATTGAACCCAAGTCACTATCTACATCAAAGGAGTCCCCCGCAACCAAGACTTCTTCATTGTGCGATGTGGCAAACAAAACATGATTCTCAGAATGTCATGGCTGGCCGAAGTCAACCCACTCATCAACTGGACTCGCGGGACTGTGGAAATTGAAGGAGATGCCAACCTCCCCTCCCGACAAGAACCAATCCATCAGCACTACCTCCTCCACGCTATGGGTCTTGACATGGATGATCGCATTGAGCGATGTCTTTACAAACGAAAAGGCATTGGGGACTATCTCCCCAAGAAAGAGTGGATACAATGGACTACCCTCTCCACTCAGATCGCCCAGGGAACTGCTAAGGTCAAGGCAGAACTCCCAAAGGAATACGAACACTATAAGAAGGTATTTGAGGAACCTTCTAACGAGTTGCCACCACCCCAAAAGTTTGACCACAAAATCAAACTCAACAAGGACTTCCTGCCAAAACGAGGTAAAGCTTACCAGCTAAATCTGGAGGAGCAGGAAGCCTGCAAGAAATTCATTGATGAACATCTTGCCTCAGGGAAGATCAAGCCTTCCAAATCCCCCCAAGCATCCCCATTCTTCTTTGTCCAGAAGAAGGACGGAAAGCTGCAACCCTGCCAGGACTACCGATACCTCAACTCCCACACAGTGAAAAATGCCTACCCGCTTCTGCTGATCGATGACCTTATCGGACAGCTCAAGAACTCGCGATTATTCACCAAGATGGACGTCCAGTGGGGATACAACAATATTAGAATCAATCCAGCAGATAAGTGGAAGGCTGCATTCATCACCCCGTACGGGCTTTATCAGCCCACAGTCATGTTTTTCAGAATGTGCAACTCTCTGGCTACGTTTCAAGCCTATATAAATGACGTGTTCGGTGATATGATCACTGAAGGATGGTTAGTGATCTATATGGACGATCTTCTAATCCATTCAAAGGATGACCCGACGCTACACGAAGAGCGTACTAAACGGGTACTACAGCAGATGGAGGAGCAGAGGCTGTTCCTCAAACTTGAGAAGTGTACCTTTGCTGCCAAGGAGGTGGAATACTTAGGAATGGTGGTAGGAAAAGGAAAGGTACAGATGGACGATGCCAAGGTTGATGCTATCCGAGACTGGAACATATCCAACTCAGTAACTGCAGTCCAATCCTTCCTCGGATTCTGCAACTTCTACCAGAAGTTCATCCCCGGATTCTCAGATATAGTGCAACCACTGAATGACCTCACCTGGAAAGCAAACATCTGGACCTGGACCGATGTCCACCAGAAGGCTTTCGAATGCCTGCAAGACACCTTTCTCACCCATCCGGTTCTGACCATGCCAGACATAAGCAAACCATTCACAATCATGACTGATGCCTCACTGGTGGCGACCGGAGGAGTGCTAATGCAGAAGGATGGCAATGGGGATCTCCACCTGTGTGCCTATCTATCCAAAACCCTGTCCAAGGCAGAGAGGAATTATGACATATACAACCGAGAACTGCTGGCAGTCATCCATGCCCTGGAAGAATGGCGACACTACCTAACTGGGACCGAACATCCGGTTACAGTCCTTATGGACCACAAAAATCTCACCTACTTCCGCCAGCCTCAGAACCTCTCCCGCCAACATGCCCGGTGGCAACTCTTCCTCCAGGAGTACCACCTTGAATTCCAACACTGCCCTGGATCTCAGATGGGTCCAGCAGATGCACTGTCCCAACCCGACAGCATTGATACGTCGTCGGACAACACGAACCAAGTCCTCCTCCCTGACCAGCTCTTTATCACATACATCAACACTGAGGTGTGGTCCAAACTCCTCGCCTTGACTCTGTCTGATCCACTCATGCTGGAGCATCTTAAACTCCTCAGCACAGACCACGATGAGGAAGCTCTTCCCACCTGGTACAACAACCTGGCCGATTGGGCCTATGCAGAGGGAATCCTCTACTACAAGGGGCGGACGTATGTCCCAGACTCAGATCTCCGGACCTGGATTGTCAATGAATGTCACAAGTCTGTGTTTACAGGCCACAACGGGTACTTCCATACCATTGCGGCCCTAGAAAAAGATTATTGGTGGCCCAGAATGACCACTTTCACCCGCTGCTTCATTAGTGGTTGCGCTGTGTGTCAGGCCAACAAGGTCCTGACCCACCCCACCGTTCTGGTCCTATCCCCCATTCCTTCCGTTGCAACCTGCCCCTTCCAGCAACTTTCCGTTGATCTCATCACCGGTCTTCCGATGAGCTCCAGATTCGACTCTGTCATGGTTGTGGTTGACCATGGGCTTAGTAAGGGGGTGATTTTCCAACCTTGCACTAAGAACATTGATGTGGCAGGGATAGCACAACTCTTTTTCCATTCTGTCTTCAAATGATTCGGACTTCATGACAAACTCATCTCGGACAGAGGACCACAATTTGCCTCCACCTTTGCCCTGGAGCTCACCCGCCTCCTTAACTATGATGTCTCGCTCTCCACCACCTATCACCCTCAAATGGACAGAGAAACAGAATGGGTCAATCAGGAACTCGAAACCTACCTTTGGATCTTCTGTGATGGTCTCCCACAGAAATGGTCCAAACATCTAACCACTGCCGAGTTCCACCATAACTCCACCTGAC
Source organism: Boletus tylopilopsis (assembly GCA_038093875.1). Classification (NCBI taxonomy): domain Eukaryota; kingdom Fungi; phylum Basidiomycota; class Agaricomycetes; order Boletales; family Boletaceae; genus Boletus; species Boletus tylopilopsis. Next base: position 8,006 of record JBBPTB010000382.1, on the reverse strand, counting down.
ATTTGGTGACAAAACAGACCCCGTTCTTCCTCATGATGGGATACGAACCTCAGACGTATCCCCCACTAGGGAAGATGTTCCTCCCAGCCCTGGAGCAACAACTCTCCTCTCTGGCAAAGGGATGAGATGAAGCGCTAGCAGCTCACGACAAGGCAGGGCAATACATGGCGGAACAGATTTATTCGAAATTCATACCATGGAAAATTGGACAAAAGGTCTGGCTAGACTCTCGCCACTTGAATCTGTGCTATCCAACGCGCAAACCCGCCCCTCGAAGGGAAGGACCCTTTGAGATTGTACAAGTACTTTCCCCGATCTCCTATCACCTCAAACTCCCTCCCACCTGGAAGATACACGACGTGTTCCATGCCTCCCTACTCAACCCGTACAAAGAGACCGAGGAACACAGACTGAACTTCCACCCGGAACCTCCCGACCTGATAGATGGCAAAGAAGAGTGGGAAGTCGAAAACATCTTGGCACACCGAGGGTCACCCGCCCAATGGTTGTATCTGGTTAAATGGAAGGGCTATTCTTCGGCGGAGAACACCTGGGAATCCACGCACAATTTGTGCCATTCGGCAGAACTAATACAGGATTACTGGGACCGATTGGCGGATAAGAACTGAATCTGAACGGCGGAAGTACTGGGAGAGCTATAAGGTGCACCAACTGGTGGCAGGCTCTCCCCACCTCTCTCTCCTCCTTGCCATGACCACCACCCACAAACTTTCACCTCTCAGACCTTGATGTGCAATGACTTGCCCAACATCCTGCCCATCCGAATTAACCGCCTCCCTGTCAAATATAGGTGGTATGCCGTCACTGTGATACTTGCTAACCCCCTTATTCATTGGGGACTCCGAAACAACGCAGCCTTCATGGCTGACCAATCCCTCGTGGCCTTCGCCTCTGTCGCCCAATCCCTCAACATTGCCCTTAGAGTCCAAGAGGGATCTATGGGGAATTCCATTGAGCCCAACCCCCTTCATGTTCTCATCCGAACTACTCTCACTGATGCCCAGTGAACCCTCTCTCAGCACCTCCTGTCTGGAGGGATCATCCAGGCTCTCAACCGAGCCAACCCACTCCTCTGCGGACCAGTCCTCCGTCCTCTTGTATGATCCTTACCCCACCAGTACCAGAGGTTCAATCTCGATGATGACTCCTCCCCATGGGACGATCCCTTCCATTCATGGGAGGGAAGTTCCGACGAACTCAACCCCCTTCCCACCGTCGCACCCCACGATCCCCTTGTGGCATCCGAAGCCACTACACCCACTCGTAGCCCTTCCCCCGTTCCTGTGCCACCCCCTTGTGAGCCCAAAGAACAAGGGGGAGACCCTAGGGAGCCTACTCCAGGAATTCGTCCTGGAACTCATGTCGAGAATCCCTTCGCTGATGGGGGAGCAGTGGATTGGTTCCTTGCCACTATCCCCATTGTCAACCGCCGCTCTTCCACGCCCATTCCTGCTGCCCAAAAAAGAAAAACCATCAAGGGACAGACTTATGTCCTTGGTGGGATTATCTCTTTGGATGTCAAGGGAAAACGCACAGTTAAAGGCAATCCCTTGGTTACTCCATCCCCCTCCCAATCCGCGTCCAGATCCAAGACCAATCCAATCATCATTGATATGCCATCCCCATCTCCTTCCGTCTCCCCATACCACCGCCTTCGATGTTTCGTATGCAACGGCAAGAACCATCTACGGCCCAACTGTCCCCGATATACCTGCCCAATATGCTGGAAGCCGTCACCTGGTCATGCACAGAAGGACTGTCCATTCTGGACTTGCCTCTTATGCAGACATCAGGGACATGCCGAGGAGTTCTGCTGGACGAGGCCATCGATTGACAACACCTTCAACCTCACGGACTATGAGGTCAATGATGGGGATTGCTGAATCCAGAGGGGAAGGGGGATAGGGGAATTGGATGAAGGTGGGACTTTGCCCCATAGAGAGGGGCTAATGTTACGGATTACATGGTACTGGTTCATTTTCTTTCTTGTCATCGGACTCACTCTCTCCTCATGATGGGACATCTGGTCCCATCTGATGTTTTCCCCGTATTCACCCAATTCCGAGCCTGTACGACCGCGAGTCATTCCAGACTCGTAAGGTCACTATGGTAGCATTTCACCTGTCTCTCCACTGTTCCTGTTTCTTCTGCTCTTCCTGACAGTGGAGCTCCTTGATCTCTAGATCTTCTCACCATCGCTAGTGATGCCCTTGTTCACCCGACAGTCTGTGCGCCGTCCTGGGTAGTATATAAACTAGTATCTCTGTAGTAGACACCCCAAGTTAGTTCTACGCAATCCACTGTGTTCTACTAGTCTCCCTCTTGACGGAACTCTCCCTTTGCGCATTCCACGCTAAGGCTTGACTTGCCTCAACTGTATCTGAGTGGAACCGGGACCACTCGCCTGCCCTATAGGCTCTTATGAGAGTGCGGGAGGCAGCGCCAGCTTGTGCTTGCCCAAGCTGTCACCTTATCAAACGGGCCTCCTTATACTTGGCATACTCACTTTGCTCTTTGTTCTTGCCTCCGCTTTTACTTATTACTTCGCCCTCCGTCGACTCCATGTTCCAGGAGACGACCTAATGCGGTAAGCATAACATATGTATGGTTACCTTGGTAGTTGATCCTTTTGTCACTCCGCTGATCCTTCACCTTCCACTCTTCCTAACAGCAGAGCTCTGCTTATGTATGTCTTTCTCACTGTTGCTTGCAATGCCCTTACTCTTCTGACAGTCTGTGTGCTGTCTTGCATTACCACCTGTACTATAGGATTTCCATAAGTTAGTTCTATGCAATTCACTGTGTTAAACTCATCTCCCTTTTGCTGGACTTTCCCTTTGCTTGTTCCAAGCAAAGGCTTGACTGCCTGCAACCATATCTGAGTGAAACCAGGACCACTCACCTTCCAACAGTCCCTACATGGGTGCAGAGGCAGCTTCAGGTTGTGCTTGCCCAACCTGTCACCTTATTGAACAAGCATCCTTGTACTAGGCATCCTACTCTTGCTCTTTTCTCTTGTCTCCACTTTCACTTATTACTTTGCCCTCCATTGACTTGAAGTTCCACAAGACGACTTAGTGTGGTAAGCATAACAGTTGGTTGATAAAATGTTGAGAGTGAAATGCTTGATAGCAGCAAACTAGCCATCAGCTGGATTAACTCAGGATGACTCTGGAGTCCACAGTGAGTAACCAAAGACTACAAAGTAGAACTCTAGGGATTAAGTGCACTTCAAGTCAATGAAAGTAAACAGTCACCCATGGCTAATTGTGAATGCAAAGGGAATGCACTGTATGGGCAAAGCATCCAAAACAAGCTAACAAAATGAGGAAAAATGGTACATAAGTAAAGTAACAATGAGAAATAACAGTTAGAATCCAAAATAAAGCTGAAATGAGGGGTGAAATCACCAAAACCAACACTTATGTGGCAGAAGGTCTCTGGTCTGACCCCACCTGTCAGAGCTACCACCCAGATCATTGATCTTGAACCTTGTTAAGGACCATCATGGGGTTGTGAATGTTAATGAAAATTCCTCAACAGGTGGTATACCAGTGGGCCCCTCCTCTTCTTTGTACCAACCAGTCTGCAATCTGTTGGCAGGTGTAAACTAGGTTGCTGTTGTTACACTTACCATGATAGTTGAAATGATGGAGGACAAAGGTAAGAAAGTAGCTCAGAGTTAATGAGTGAAGTATGAATGCCTATTTGATAGGTTGAATGATCCTGGTATAGTGGGGATGCTGATGTCACCACACCTCCACTTGGTGTAGAAGCAAGGGGGACTTTTGGTTGATGTGTGGTTCCTGGTTCCATGCTAGAGATGTGTGCTGCTAAGCCTGCCTTGGAACAAGGGAAGGGAAGGTCAAGCATAGTGAGCAAGTTTAATGTAGTGTGAATTGCATAGAACTAGCTTGGAGAATACAAGTATAAGAGATGGCTTTTTATATGATGTAAGAGCAAGCATGGACCTCCCAACTGATTTAGGGAAAATGTTAGTATTAGTGATTTCACACCTGATTTTTGATTCTAACCATGCTCATGTTGTTCTTCATGGTCACTTTACTTATCTACCATTTTTCTGGACATCTTTTGGATACTCTGTCCATACAGAGCATTGCCTTTGCATTCATAATCAGCTGATTGTTTACTTTTGTTGACTTGAAGTGTACTTACTCCCTGGAGTTCCACTTTGTAGTCTTTGGTTACTCACTGTGGACTCCAGAGTCATCCTGAGTTGATCCAACTAGTACCTAGTCTGCTCCTATCAAGGATTTTGCTCTTAACACAATATCCTGGATAAGTTCTGCTGAGTGGCACAAATTGCACATTAATTCCCAGGTATTCTCCACTGTTGAATTACCCTTCCATTTGACCAGACATGAGCATTGGGTGGGTGACCCTTGGTGTACCAAGATGTTCTCAACTTCCCAGTCTTCTTTGCCATCTACTATGTCTGGGGGTTCAGGGTGGAAGTTTGGACCATGTTCCATGGTCCCCTGATAAGGGGACAGAAGTGAAATGTGAAACATGCTGTGTACCTTCCATGTAGGAGGGAGTTTTTGCCAGTATGAGATGGGTGACAGTACCTGTACAATCTCAAAGGGTCCCTCCCTTCAAGGAGGAAGTTTGTGTATTGGGTAGTATAGGTTCAAATTCCAAGAGTCCAGCCAGACCAGCCCATCATTAAGAAGAACAGGGTTTGTTTTGTTGCCAAGTGTTGGTAGAATTATGGTGGAACATGGCTGCAGTAAGAAGCTCAGACCATTTCTGCAGAATACTGTCACAGAATATCCAAAGGTACATTTCAAGTTGCTGATTGACCCATTCTGTCTCATCATCTATCTGTGAATGATAGGTGTTAGAGAGAGAGACATCATAGTTGAGGAGTCTGGCAAGCTGCAGAGCAAGAGAAGAGGTGAATTGTGGTCCCCTCTCCAATATCAGCTTGTCATGTAGGCTGAACCATTTGAAGACTGATAAAAAAGAGCTTAGCAATCCCTGCCATGTCAATATTTTTGGTGCAAAGTTTGAAAGTCATTCCCTTACTAAGCTCAGGGTTGACCACAACCACAACAGAATCAAATCCAGAGCTTATTTAAAGATCAGTGATCAGACCAATAGAGAGTTGTTGGAAGGGGCAGGTTGCCACAGAGGGGATAGGGAATAGGGCTGGAATGGTTGGGTGTATCTGGACCTTCTTGGCCTGACATGTAGCACATCTAGTAATGAACTGGCAGATGAAAGTAGCCATTCCACACCACCAGTAATCTTTTTCCAAGGCTACAATGACATGAGAGTATGTGTTGTGGCCAGAGAGAACACAGACTTATGGCACTTCCTGACAATCCAGTTCCAGAGGTCTGAGTGTGGAACATAGGCCTGTCCTTGGTATAGTGTTCTCATTGTGGTCTGTTCTGAGAAGATTTAAGCATTCCAGCACTGGGGGGTTGGTGTTATGGTTTTCCCTGGTTGCTGGACCAGACCTGCCAGGACCAGTTTGTTTTCTTCACTTTTCCTCTTCTTCACCCTGGATGGACAGGACATGCTTATACCTTGAAGGCCTGGCAGACACTTTCCACCCTAGGGAGCTCTGGAAGCTCACCTACACAGTACTCATGGAGGAGTACATCACCAACCTGCCATTGTTCACTAATGGCCATATCTTATTCCCTAGGATTCTTTGTCCCAGATTGCCTAGCCAGATCCACCCTGAAGAGGGACATCCATCAACCCTAGACCCTCTTCCCCTTGTCACCTGAGACTCTGCATCTAGATACAGGAGTATGATTCATGACGAGTCCTGGTTGCCACTCATGACCCTTGTATCACCAAATGAAGGAGAGCATTCTTGTTGTGGCTAGGATATGTTCCTGATCTGCTGTTATCAAACTCACTGATCCTCATACACCCAGACAGCAGATCTTTAGTACCATATGTTTCCCCTTGCTGTGGAGTACCATTCTTGACCCTCCATCCAGCTGTGTATGCCAGATGGACCCTTTGATCATCTAGGGCATGTGTCACTCAAGGTTCATGTTTCACCTTGAGTTTCTATTTGATCCTGTTGATCCCTTGATCATCTTCCACTCTTCCTCAACAGCAGGATCCTACATATTTTGACCCTTTGCCCCCTTCCTAATGTGAAAATGTCTTTGTTCCTCTTTAGGATGACATCCTTTGCCCTGATGGTCTGTGCACCATTCAGGAATACTATTTAAACCCCAGAGATACTAGCTAGTGACCCTTAAGCTAGTTCTATGCCATAGTACTCAATTGTACTTCCCTACTACACTTCACATGTCCCACAATCTTACTCAGCTTTACTGATGTACTGGTGACAGGCCATCAAGACCTTGTCCCTCTTGCCCCCTTGCTGTCATTTCAAGCACTCCTCACTCAGGCACTCACTGAGCTTATTGTAGGTCACACCTTGGCTGGTCGCAGGCCTCACTCTTGTGTACAGGATGCACACTTTGCTGAGCCTCTTGCTTGCAGTGTACAAGGATATCCTTTGGCCTACTATTGATCTGACCTCCCCTTAACTCATGCCTATTTCACCAGGGCATGTGCTCACAGTAAGCATAACAGTCAGACAGTGTAGATTCAAGAAGTTTTGAGCATAACCCTGGGTTTTCAATAGGTAGGGACATGGGTGGAGATCTCTGTTGCTGTCCTTTTGCATTAGCACTCCCTCAGTCATGACCAGGGAGGCATCCATAGTGTGAATGGTTTAGTGACATCTGGCATCATTAGGACCAGATATGTGAGGAAAGAATCACAGAGATGTTCAAAGGCCTTCTGATGGACATCAGTCCAGGCCCAGAAATTGGCTTTGTGGGTGAGATTGTTGAGGGGACAAGAAATGTCTGAGAATCTGGGGATAAACTTCCAGTAGTTACAAAATCTGAGGAATGACCAGACCAAGGAGATGGAATTGGGGGCCTTCTAGTCTTGGATTGCATTTACCTTGGCATTGTGCATCTGGAGCTCATTGGGAGGCCGGTGATGAGATCAACGGACAGCTGTTGGAAGGGGTGGGTCGTGACGGAGGGGATGGGGGATAGTGCCGGAATGGTAGGGTGGGTCAGGACCTTATTGGCCTGACACATAGTGCACCCGCTGATGAAACAACGGGTGAAAGTGGTCATTCCGGGCCACCAATAATCTTTTTCCAGGGCAGCAACAGTACGGAAGTTGTTACAGAAAGTGCTATGGATCACGTGGTACCAATTTATTTTCTTTCTTATCATCGGACTCATTTTCTCCTCACGATGGGACACCCGGTCCCATCCGATGTTTTCCCCATATTCACCTGATTCCAAGCATGTATGACCACGAGTCATTCTGGACTCATAGGGTCACCATAGTAGTGTTTCGCCCATCGCTCCGCTGATCCATCTCCTTCCACTCTTCCTGACAGCGGAGCTCCTTTATCCTTAGATCTTCTCACCGTCACTAGTGATGCCCTTGTTCACCCAACAGTCCGTGCACCGTCTTTAGTAGTATATAAACCCTTGTCACAGTAGTAGAGCTCCCTAAGTTAGTTCTACACAATCCACTGCGTTCTACTAGTCTCCCTCTCAATGGAACTCTCCCTTTGCACATTCCACGCAAAGGCTTGACTTGCCTCGACCGTATCCGAGTGGAACTGGGACCACTCGCCTTTCCAATAGGCTCTTACAAGAGTGCGGAAGGCAGCTCCAGCTTGTGCTTGCCCAAGCTGTCGCCTTATCAAACAGGCCTCCTCTTACTTGACATAGTTGCTTTGCTCTTTGTCCTCGCCTCCACTTTTACCTATTACTTCGCCCTCTGTCAACTCCACGTTCCAGGAGACAACTAAATGCGGTAAGCGTAACAGAAGTATCTGTTGTGGCCAGTGAAGGCGGATTCTTGGCACTCCTTGACAATCCATGTCCAGAGTTCTGAGTCCGGAATGTATGTCCGCCCCTTATAGTAGAGGATGCCCTTCGCGTAGGCCCAAT
>JBBPTB010000381.1:0-22294 GCA_038093875.1 Boletus tylopilopsis | reverse complement strand
GTATGATGGTCTCCACCGGCGATCTGAATGACCACATCTCCCCCCAGCGACTTCTTGGAGAGTGACTCGATCTTTTTGGGTGATTGAATTTCGTCCGAGACATCCAGTCCAATTTGGCCCATCGAGTTAAGCCCCCAACCCCACACGTTGCCACTCTCATCAACGGCAAAAGAACAGTAGTTGCCTGCCCCGACGACAACTGCCCGATTGGACCGAGTACCAAGCACGATCTTTCGAGGAACGGTTCCGTGGATTTTGTGACGATCGACAATCTTGCGACCGAGCTGGCCATCCTCACCGACACCCCAGGCGTAGACGTTGCCATGGGTTGTTAACACCAGCAGATGGTTATTCCCAGCAACAACGGACACTGCCTTTTCGACATCGCCGGGTTTGTGAGTCAGATGTAGGATTGATGTAGGCTGGAATTCGTGTCTTGTATCACTGGAAAACCCAAGAGATCCCTCGCTGGCCTTTTTAATTGTAAAATACGTCATGATCCGACAAGCGGAAGAAAGCAATCACTTACACGAAAAGACCCCCAAACACGAAGGTCGCCGTCAGCACTGATGGCGGCAGATACATTATCCCCTGCGGCGATACGCACAGCACGGAAGTTCTCGTCAAGCAAGGACTGTAGTGGATAAGGATAAGACGTGATAGTGTCGATATCAATGAAAGAACCTGGGTTATCGGGATCAGGGACATCTGTGGTGACACGGCCCAACGCGGCATCGTCGTTTACACCACATGACCAGACCTTGACCGGAAGTGTGAGCATGCAAGTACAAGCAACATTGTGGAATAACATACTGTGCCCTTTTCGTCGATAAAAATGGTGTGTACCCCTCCTGCTGCGACAGCTTCAAGACCAGCGCCTTCGGATCCAAATATGCCGTCTTTTATTTTTGCATCAACCCACGTATTACGCTTTGGAGACGAAAACTCGTTCAAGACGTCTGGGCCCATTCCAAATTGACCAAAGTTGCCTGCACCCCATACGAAAAGTTGGTTGGCAGGTCTTGGGTGGGCGAAAGGGGTCGGAAGTGGGTTAAAGTAGGGTTTCGTCTGCTGGTGCTCCTCTGCCACGGTGGGCAAGCCATTGAGGGTTGGTTTTCTGCCAAGCTTCCTTGTGGACAAGGTTTTCTTCAACGCGGCTGTTTTAGCGTCCTCAGTGTCAGACTGCGCGCCTCTCGAGCGAGCACGCTTTCTTGGAGGAGATTCGCGGACGGGCGAGGACGCACGCTTGGAAGATCGACTGTTGGTTCTGGCCACAGGTTTTGTGGACTTGGCTGGCGGGGGAGGTTTTGGGGCACCATTGGTAGTTGGAATAGGAGCTGCTCTGGGTAGGACTGTTCCAGAGGGACCGAGAGAGGAAGCCCTGGTGGATCTACGAAGGGGAGGCTGGTCGGACATGACGCGCGCGTAAAGGTTCAAAGTGTACGCGCTTTGAACTCGAATGTTGTTTAATAATTAATCGTATATATATACATCACGTGATACAAACCAATCCATGCGTCACCTTCTCATCGTACGCAACCCGGCCACTGGCAAAGCGATACATTCGTTCGTCCAATGCCGCATGCTCACCGTCTCGCTCATATAGAAATAGGATAGATGCTGCCACCGCTCGAGACGTAGACACGTCTGTCACTCGAGCTCATGCCGCATACAAATCGGGAGCATGGTCCAAAGCACCCCATGTAGCCCGCGCGACCGTTCTCTCGCGTTTGGCTCGACTACTGGAAGAACACACTCCCACGCTGGCAAACATAGAGACCCAGCAGACGGGAAGGGCTATTCGAGAGATGACTGCCCAGATCGGTCGTTTGCCGGAATGGCTGTGCGTCAGTTCTTTCGTGGGCTAAGACTCTTGCCACTCAACCGAGGGACGCAGACACTACTATTCCGCCGTGCTGAGAACGCACCAGGGATTTGTGGCACCAACTCAAGGGAAATTGCTCAACTATGTGCATCGTGTTCCCCTTGGCGTCGTTGCGCAAATCACAGTGAGCCTTTGGGCAGCCACTCTTCCGCGCACTCATCATAAATCAGCCTTTCAACCATCCCTTGTTCATCGCCGTAAAGAAGATCGCTCCTGCATTGGCTGCTGGTAATAGTGTTGTCGTCAAGCCGTCCGAGGTAACGTTCCAAATGTCCGAGTCGCTCGCTTCTGATGGTCATGACAGCTCGCACCCATTTCGTTACTCGAATTTTCAAAGTTGGTGCAAGAGGCAGGAGGTCGGTGACGAGTAGCGTTTCGTTGACATGTCAGCCAACCCCGACGTAGTGCCCGACGGCGTATTCACAGTCCTTCCCGGTCATGGACACTCTACAGGGAAGCAACTCGCGTCTCATCCCCTCGTTCGAAAGGTTGATATAACGGTAAGCAGTCCTGTACAGTCGTGGCCTTTCAGATCAGCAACGTTCATGCAAAGGCTGGAACGCAAACTGGGCGTGCGTTGGGTGCTGTTGTTGGCGCCAACCTGGCTGCATTTACCGCTGAGCTTGGTGGCAAAGTGAGTTTCAAACGACTGCTCGAGTTCCCAACCGACCGCATCATCAGGCTCCGATTGTTGTGTTCGATGATGCAGACCTTGCCTCGGCGGTGAACGGTATCGCTTTTGCGTCGTTTATCGCCTCTGGACAAACGTGCGTTTCTGGGACCCGGATAATTGTGCAGGAAAAGATATACGACAAGTTCATGCAAACGTTTCTGCACAAGGTCGAGGGAATACGACGACGAATGGGAAATCGTACGTTTTTATATCATAATCTACGGAGGATGTCGAATATTGGTTTTCAGCTTTAAACCCGCAATCCTCGATGGGCTCCATCATCTCCAGTAAGCATCTGGAGCGAATCGAGCAAATGGTTCAGAGCCGGACGAGCGGAGAAATCGTCGCGGGCGGAGAAAGAATGACAGGGAAATCGGCACTCGATGACTTTGACTTTTCCGGAGGAAGCTTCTATCCCCCAACGGTCATCACAGACGTGGACACTGGAGATGAAATATGGCAAGAGGAGATATTCGGCCCTGTGGTCATTGTCAACAAGTTCCGAGTAAGCAATAAATGTGCCATTCCGAGGTGTTTGACGTGGTGATCCGGTGTAGGAAGAGGAGGAAGGTGTAGCCCTTGCCAACGCGTGCAAATATGGGTTGGGGGCGGGAATATGGACCTGCGATCTGTCAAGAGCACATCGTGTTGCAGATGCGATCGAAGCAGGTCTCGTGTGGGTGAATACGCATCATCGCAATGATCCGAGCTCTCCCTGGTACGTGTTTATGAACAGGCACGCCACGCGTGAATTGAATCCGGTTGTTATAGGGGTGGCATGAAAGACAGCGGCATTGGTCGGGAAAACGGATACGAGGCATTTGAAGCATGTATGTACACCCACTCGAGAGCTGAATACGCCTGACGAGGATCTAGACTCACAGAGCAAATCTGTGATTCTCAACACTGCGACTGCGGAAGAATCGCGCCTCACGGACGACTGGTTTGCAGACGACAGTGCTGTGAAGCGATATGGTTGAGACAAGCACGCCTGGGTGATTAAAACCTATCGAGTTGATGAATATCGTACGTCGGTCAAGTGGAATACATGGTCGTATTTCAAAGCCAAGGATGTAAACCCTTATCCTGTCGACTTGACCGCTTCCTTGTGACTGGGCTGATGAGAAACATGAATATGTTTTCGTGCAATCAGGTGAAAAGACAGGTACTTCGTTGAGCTCGACTGGGGGCTCGTCCACAAAGTCTGGGACCTTGTTGAGGTCAGCCAGATAAGATGTTCCTTCCTCCTCTTCCTCGAATTGCAACGCGTCCAGCTCTGGCAGAGGCTTGAGCGACAAGAAAACGGAACAGGGAGCGAACTTGCCTGCTTCAAGATCTGCTTGGTCGAGTTCGTCGGGCACTGCATAAGATCTGCCCAGTGATTCCTGTATTTCGTTTGCCTGCTCCAACAAATCCTCCATGTCGTAATGCATGTTCTGACAGTCAACTGCTCGGCATGCGCCCAGGGTTTTCGGGAGAGTGAGCGACGCACTTCTATCTTGTCGATGTCGATCTTTCCATACTGTTTCTTCATTTCCTTGTTGGCGAGCTTCATCGCATCGACCGTCGCCATCGTATTTCTCAAGTTTTCCGTGGTGATCGCAGCAGACTCCATGTTGAACGACTGTTGTGCCAGTTGCGCGAGCTGGCCCTCGTACATCTTCTTTTGCCGCAGGACGCGAAGGGCGCGCTGTTCGATCGCTTTCTGTTTGCGGGGGTCAGCGCGGGTGGGTACGGGGGTGCATGGACGTTACCTTGCCTGGGCCGTTTCTGAGCTTGCTCATCTGCTCCTTGTAGCGCATGAGCTCGCCGTCGAGTTTCTTGATGTTGACGTCGATCGAGGCGATCCGCGCATCTGTCTGAGGACACGGGTGTGCATGAGAGGAAAGCAAGGCGAAGGACGACCTACGGAATTTATGGCATCCTGAAGGGTTGGTTTAGGCTTGCTGGCGGTGGACGATCCGAATATTCGATTCATGTCGTGATTCAATGAGACTACGGACTACAAAGCAAAGCAAGAACGGCAAGAACCGTGTGCATGATTCCACTCAAAACATTCTTCTTTTCAAACACCGCCTGATACCTTAGGACAGGAAACCCCTCACTGCACCCCCAACGTTGAGCACGTCGAGCCTGCGAGAAAAGATGTCAGTCATCAACGCCGGTTGGTGTTGAAAATCATGGGAGGATCTTCCGAAACAAGCAGGGTGTCGCGAAGCGGGATCAATCAGGGTGCATCATGTGAAATGCACAACACAACATATAAGAGCAGGTCAGAGGGATTGGGACCGCGCTCCTGCCCTCGCTTGTCGCCTCCCACGATGAAACAAGGAGAGAGATGGACTTACAAGAATGTGTCGTGTCCCCAAACGCCTCCGAGCTCAAAGTAACTGACTTGGGTATTGCCTGCCATCCGGAGGGCATCGACGAGTTCGCGTTGCTGTTCGACAGGGAAGAGGATATCGCTTTGTACGCCGAGGACGAGGGTCGGGGTCGAGGCAAGAGGGGTGAGGCCCTTGGCTAGTTCAGGCAAGTGTGGAGGTTGATTGACGGGGGGTGGGTGAGACTTTGAGTGGGAGGCGCTTTGTGAGGGGGTGGAGGTTGAAAGAGGAGACTCGGGAGGGTGCATGCCGAGTTGTTCGAGGGCGGGGAGGGTGAGATCGAAGAGATCCATCGCCTTTGAGATGTAGAGGAGGGAGTTGGCGTCGTATTTGAGACAGAATTCCTCGCCCTGAGGAGCAAGGTGAGTGTAGGATCGTTGCGCGAGCAAGCAAGTACCTGATGGTCGAGATAGGTTTCGATGAGAAAGTCGGGGCATAGGGATGGTTGCCTTGACTGATCGAGTGGATCGCCGTCGCGCAACTTGCGACCGAAGCGGAGGTCCCATTCTGGACCGGAGCGGTAGGTTATGGTGGCGATCTCTACGGGGAGTGTGTGTGTGTGAGAGAGTGAGAGAGAGAGAAGCGAGGTAATTGGTAAGAATACTGACGACGAGCCAGCTTCATTCCAATGTGTGGAGGCAAGGCGTCATAATAGAAGCCGTTGTTCCAGTTCGGGTCTGCCATGAGGACTGGAGGGATGTCAGGGTGTGTGGAAGTGGTGGATAGAGGTGCGGACCGCTTCTCTGGGCATGACGGATTGCGATGCTTCCTGGGGAGCTTCTTGCAGTGCCGGAGATGCTGACTATTTTGCGTACGCGATCAGGGAAGAGCCAGCCTGCGGCGAGGCTCTGCATTGCGCCCATGGAAGAGCCAACGCTGGCGTATAGGCGATGTATGGAGAGGGAATCGAGGAGGGAGAACTGGGCGTTAACCATGTCGAATATGGAGAGGATGGGGAAGCGGGTTGCGAAGCGCTGTCCGGAGGAGGGGTCGAGGGAGGAAGGGCCGGTGGAGCCATAGCAGCCACCGAGGACGTTTGAGCATACGACGAAGAAGTGATTCGTGTCGATGGCCTTGCCAGGGCCGATGAACTTTTCCCACCAACCGGGTGCGGGGTTGAGTGGGGTGGAGGCGGCGTGAGACGAGGCGGAGAGGCCGGTGTGGAGGAGGATGGCGTTGTCCTTGGCGGGCGAGAGGGTGCCCCAAGTTTCGTAGGCGATGTCGAAGGCGGGCAAGGGAGATTTAGCGTAGGTGAGTGGGAACGGGTTGGGGTGGTGATACACGTTGTAAGAGAGCGGACTCGGACGTGCATAAGGTGGTTCAGGACCTGACAAACGAGACTGTCTCTCTGCGTGAGCATCAACGCACGGAAAAGACGGCGCGGTTGAAAATGCACGTCGTCGTCGTCGTAGTAGTAGTCGAGACATGAAATGCACGTGCATGTCTTTCCTTTCTCCTCCCCCCCCTAGTACCCTATGGCCAACCGCGAAAACAAGGTCAGTCGTATGTTACAATTGGGTCATGTCTACGTAGCCAACTAAACACGACTAGTTGATCGCATTCTTTCGCTCTCGTTCTCGTGAAAGGGATCATCCACCTCGCTCTCAGAACCGTCCCATCTCTTCCACCACCACCGCGACCCACTCCACCATCACTCCCCTCCCGACCCAACCCCTGAGGTATAGGCCCATTCTGGCACGTCACCCGTACCCCGATCCACCCCCCGACGACGATTCAGACGATAACCCCTTCCCCCGCTCAGAGACGCCGTCCTCCACAAGGCAAAAGCTCCCCTGGCACGCCTTGTTCTCTCGCAGTTCATCCTCGTCCATATCCCACTCAATATCAGACAGAAAAGGCTCCACATCCACCTGCACTTCAGACCAGAAAACATCTTCCCGAAAACGCTCCTTCAGATTCACTTCGCGCCCCTCGACCCCAAAGTCGGTCGACTCTTGCTCTTCCAAATCACCTTTCTCAATCCCTGTCCCTTCCAATCCTCTCCCCCTCTCCGCCAGTCCACGTCGCAGATCCTTCGGTCTCGGCAGTTCCCAACGCACCACTCCAAAATCTTCCACCGGTCATCTGCCTTTGCCAACCCCCCCACAACCCGTCAAGACCCATGCTAGGAGGCACTCGGTCGCCTCGGAACGTCCCCCCCACGACAGCGCCGTCGCTCTCCCAGAAGACTCTGCCCACAGATCTCAGCACAACCCTCCAGACACCGGCACTCGCACCAAGGGCAAGGAAAGAGAAATTCCCTTTTCAGACGCTGACAGACCCGTCCCTCCGTCCTTCGACTTCCCTTCCCAATCTCTCCCATACGATCCTTCTCTCTTATCTCCCAATCACACCTTGCCCCGTCTCCCGACCCTAGATTCTGCATCCCCGGAAGAGGACCATCCCTCCTCACATCGCTTGCACGCCATACCCCGTATCATCCAAACACCTCCAACTCCACAGCGCCCAGGCGACACCGATTCCCCATCCATACCCACCCTCGATTCCACAAAGATTCAGGTCGCAAAACCAAAGTCTGCCATCGCCATGCCTCACAGAGAGCACGTCCTCGTCTCGTCCTCCACCTCTCACTCCCCTTCACCCAAGGCACGCTTCACTCCCCGATTCCTCTCCGGAAGAGATATTCCCAAAACAAAGGACGGCACAGGCCACAAATCATCCAAGCGCACCCCCGCCGTCGCCTCCGACAAGACTCCCCGCAACATGACAAGTCACCGCGGCAAACTTGGCAGCTTCGATTTCGAGCGTCCCATTTCAGCCCTCAACAGGAGCAATTCCACCATGGATCGACGGAGGAATCAGGTCCATCCTTTGGAGCGCACTCTCTCAGAAGAATCCGCCCACGGCGCAAAGTCCCGTCTCCATCCTGCACAGCCAGATTCCTCCGTGACACCGCAGTTAAAACCAGATCATACCGGCGAGACATCCGTGATATCCTTCTCCTCCGTCTCCCTCCAGACACACGCCGAGAGTAGCACACCCCCAGGTCATTCCGCTAGCTGGGGTCGTGCCTCTGGCAGGCGTGTCCTACGCACGTCGCATGGAACGTTCGCGTTCGAACATCCTTCTTCGCTACCAAATTCCCCGAACCCACACACCTTTAATTTGCCAAACGAGCCACACCAAAACGATATCTCCGAACACATTGCTCGATCTCAGCCCACAACCCCGTTGCACGGCAAACACCATCGCGGACAAAGCTACAATACCCCGGATCACGTCCATCCCTCTCGTACAAACTCTGCGGAGCGCAAACCCAAAGGCAAGGGCCGTTCCCTTGATCTCGGTTTGGGACTTTCTTGGGCCCCTTCGCGTCTACGCGAAGAGGTCCTCATGCCTGGTTTAATCCTCGCCCGGGAAAAGGCCAAGCTCGACAAAAACAAGGCAAACGGGTCAGATGTCACCAGAGCGTTTCAAAGTCTACTGTCCGAATCCCGATTTCAGACTTTTAAAAAATGTAACAGCTCTCGCCACTTCTTGCAGCTCCTGTCTGACATGATCTTTAGACGTCCGTAGCTTTGACGCGCACATCATTCCTCTCGAGGGTCCTTCTGGACTGCTGGCTTCGGTCGAGAAACTTCTTGCTGATTCTGGCCTCAGCGAGCGAGCGAGAAAGAAGCTCATGTCCGAGTTTACCGTCTTTGTCCAGAGTCACGGCGGATGATACCCATCTCTCTCCTTTCGTTTTTTTTTTTTGGTGGTTGGTAAATTTTCACTATCTAATGACCTGTTTCATACATACTTGTACCGCTCTTTATTGTTTGCTATATCCTCTAGTTAGTCGTCACTCCTTGCTTGCAGTGAATTTATGTCGTAGGTCGGAGGGCTCTCAGTCTTTCCACCAGCTTGCCATCCTCCTCGCCGATAGCCTCGCCCTTGGATAGATCAGGCACGACGCCAGAAAGATCCTTGGCAGCGAGATCGTGCTGCAACTCTATGTTTGCTTCTTCCGCCGTCTGCCGCATGAGCTGATCTATCTGATCTTGGGGTGTGGAGACGGCGGTCGTGCTGGACATTGCGTCTTCCATGTAGGACGTCTGCACGTCCAGATCCGAGAATTGAGACTCGAATTTGTCCATCACAAGCGAGATCTTGAACACTCATCAAGATTCTCTCAATGGCCACACGCTCATGACGTACCTTTTCCAAGTTCATGCTTTCCATTGCTCTGTCCATCCCTTTGACCACGGACGTCATGTTGCCCGTCACCTGTCTCATGGTGACTGCGGTCTCCACTCTGCTGGCGACTGCATCAATGCGGCTAGCCAGACGAAGCAGATTCAGAGACTCGGATTTCTTCCGTATCGCGTTGGAAGCGTATATCCGTGCGCCGTCGTTGTTGCCTTGTTGGAGCGCCTGTCGTGGTCGAGATAGGACTCGCACCGTCACTTCCAAGGATGGTTCGACGGACCTTTTTCAATCTCGCCCTTTCCGCGGTCTCGTCCTTGTGGGCCTTCTTCGCTTGCCTGTTGAGCGTCTTTGCGGTGAACTGTGTGACGCAATGTCAGAGTGGGTCTCAGACCATGGCGGTGGGCAAACTTTGAGTTGAAACAAGGTCTCTGTGGGCATGTTCAACATGCTATCGTGGGTCAAGGGGATGGTCGTACTTACTCTCCATGTTACTCATGATGACGAAGTTTGGGTCACGGTGCAAGTTAGTAGCGCAGTTACCTTGCTGTACCTATCATACCGGGTCACATGACTGAGGAGGTCAACTCTGAACATGGACATGGACGAGACGACGTCGCAACCAGAACCCATCCCAAACGGTTCCTCGAATTTCCAGTCTGGCACCCTCCCACTAGGCGAAAAGACCCACCAAGCTCGTCATCATGATGTGGGCTCCATCATCGCCAGCCACCGTACGGTGGTCTCTGCCGATTCCCTCGCTACCATAGACCGCCCCCCCGATGAAGCCGAAGAGTTGCCTCCTGCTAAAATTTATCACCCTTTCTCTATCCACGTCATCGCCCTTTTGATGCCCGCTTCCATCTTCGGTGTACTTGCCAGATTGGGTCTACAAGCTTTGACAACATATGACGGAGAGAGCATTTTTCCGTTGGCCTACGCTCAAGCGGTTGGCTGCTTCATCATGGGGATCGCCCTAGGCATGAAGCCCACGTTTGGTAACTTGTGAGCATGCTTTTCGTACTCGGATCGCAATCAGTCCACCCAATCATTCCAAGCTATGGACCTCTGTATACGGCCGTCACGACCGGTAAGATCGGCTGCTTGACCACATGTCACTGACTCGTAGCCGCCTCGCAGGATTTTGTGGATCCTTGACCACGTTTTCTGGGTGGCAAGTCGACATTTTCGACTCGTGGGTCAACTCTGGACGGTTTCACAGAGCAGGTCTTAGAGACGTAAGCCTTGTCCCCTTTTATCAGGCTACTCGCCTTGCATATTACGTCCCCAGTTTGTGGACGGACTTACTAAGACATGGGTCACCCTCTTGTTATCGCTAGCCTCGCTCATGTTTGGGGTCTATGTCTCTGGGCTAATCTTGCCATACATCCCGTCCCTGAGACCACCCAAGAGAAACGTGCGGTATGGCCTCACCTTGTTATCTATCTTGACCTACGTTGCCACCTTCCCTGCATATTTCCGCCTGCCTGTCAATTACCGTCATCAAGCGACTGCGGCCCTCCTGTTCTCTTTCCCAGGCACACTGACGAGATACGTCCTCTCGATCAATCTAAACCCCCGAATCAAGCTCCTTCCAGTTGGCACATTTACTGCGAATACGCTAGGCACCGCGCTTCTCGGCGTATTCCACGTTCTACAGGGTGTGCCTTCTGTTTCTCCTGACGCGTGTTCGTTGCTGCAGGGCCTGGGCGATGGGTACTGTGGATGCCTCACCACGGTGAGCACGTTTGCGGCAGAGGTGGATGCTCTGCCGGGGTGGAAGGCATCGTTGTATGTGACGCTGAGCTGGATGGTCGGCCAGCTGCTTCTTCTCGTTATCATGGGATCCGCATTCTGGGCAGGGCATGTGAGCGAGCAGCCGAGGTGTAGTTTCGAGTGACCAGCGAGTATGTGGTAGTACGGACGTACACGTAGCGGAGTTTGAATTCATCCTCGGTTACCTGATCAAGAAATGACGGGAGGCTTCACCCCTGCCAGCTGAGCCAGCTGTGCAACTTTTTTCATGTCGCAGTCGGTCGAGGATCACGTCGAGCTCGAAGAGGATATTGTGAGTGGCAATGGCGAGGCAGACGAGGTGATGGACGAAGTAGACGAAGGCTACAGTACGTCGAATCCAGTCAACTGCCACGGGACTCTTTGGGCTGCATGCCGCTTCACCAGCATCTTCTACCCCTACTTCCACGCTCACGTGGATTAGCTGGTTTTGTTCTCTCCCCGGTCACGAGTACTTCTGTGAGGTCTCGGAAGACTTTATCGAAGATGATTTCAACCTTACTGGCTTGAACACCATGGTTCCCTTCTGGAAGGAAGCGATGGAAATGGTGTTGGACGTTGAGCCAGGTCTGTCCGCCCCTTGGGTCCATGCCGGATCCGCACTCATCGGTGATGCAATGCAGACGAAGACACGTCGAAAATCCCCGACGTTTCAATCGTGGAAGCATCAGCAGAACTTTTGTACGGCCTCGTGCATCAGCGTTACATCCTGACGCGAGCCGGCTTGCAGTCCATGGTCTGATCACATCACGTACCTGATCCGTCACGATCTCACACTCCTTTCAGGTCGACAAGTATGAAAATGCTGCATTTGGCGTCTGCCCCCGTGTCTACTGTATGGGATGCAATGTAGTGCCATGCGGTCGCTCCGATCTTCCTGGCATTGACACGGTCAAACTATACTGCCCAAATTGTAACGATATATACAGTCCCCCGAGCAGCCGCTTTCAAGGAGTCGATGGTTCGAGTATTTCGCTTCCCATTCGCGAGCCCTGGGAACTGATGCATGTTTGAGGGATCTAGGGGCATTCTTTGGCACCACGTTTGCGCACTTGTTCTTCCAGAGCTACCGTGAGCTTGCGCCGGCACCGTTTTGGAAACCGTCGTCGTCAACGGAATCGTCGCTTTCACCCGGACGGTCTCCGGATTCTGCCAACAGCTCGCAACGACCGCCTTTTATCAATCCTAATCCGCATGGAGGCCAAAAGAGACCGGAAGGGCGTATCTATGAGCCGCGAATATATGGGTTCAAAGTGAGCGAACGAGCAAAGTCTGGGCCCCGGATGCAATGGGTGCGTTTGAGACCTCAGAGTCCGGACGAGTTGGAGATGGTGGATTGGCGGGGACGTTGGATAGATGACGAGGAATATGGCGATGTTGACGAGGAGGAGGAGGAAGAGGCTGATAAACAGATGGAAGATTTTGACCCCGTGAGGCGCTTTTGAACCTGAGGAATGCTTTGTTCATGAATCCCACTTAGGACGCTGTAGAGGATGACGATGTGGAAGAGGAGGAGGAAGAAGAAGAAGAAGCTGGTGCACGGAGACAACACGTCCGAGGTGAGCAGTTCGTCGATTTACTCCGGCCACCCACACCGATCCACCTACCATCCTCTGCGCGTACGTCGCCTATGCTTGGTTCGTTGTCAAAGGGTCAAGATGACCTCGCTGTTGGTACAGGGAGGGTGAGGGTAATCAGGAGATGATAGAGGCGTCGAATCTCATTACGAATAATTACTTTTGCTACTCGGATTTAGGGGTATACCAATTTTAGGCGTGGAAAATAAAAACTGTACAGGTGCAAGCCACCGACACAGCCACAATTCTGACGGTCGCGATGGCGGTGTGCTGCAGACCTCTTGCATCAAGACCGTCAAGATCATGGCCCGAAGCAGTGAGTTCAAAAAGTGCGGCGCTGGGAGGGTAACTCATCTGCCGTGTAGATCTCCGTTATGGCCCCAACAAGGGCCACCCTACCACGGCCATTCCCAAGACGCCTCGCCCCAGTCATCGCAAGGGCACTCAATCTACGAAAAACAAGTTTGTGCGGTCTGTTGTTCGCGAGGTCGCAGGATTCTGCCCGTATGAGCGACGAGTGTTGGAACTGTTGAGAAACTCAAAGGTACGCGACATCGCAGGCTGACAGACTGGCTATGCTGATTGATTCGTAGGACAAAAAGGCACGCAAGCTGACCAAGAAACGAGTAAGTTTTGACGTGGGTTGGATTACATTCGGGTGCTGACTGGGCGGGTCAGCTCGGCACGTTGTTGCGGTCGAAACGCAAGTTGGAGGAGCTAAGCGCTGTCATACAGGAGAGTCGTCGGGCCCACTAGGATGGTAGTAGCGTTAGTATAGCTGAGTCATGCCGAAATGCCGAATGTGTTCATTACGTATAAACCTTTTGGTCTGATTTTGGAACGTCGGTTTGAACACAGGTTCTGGTCTGACTTAATTACTCATGGCCTTGGTCGTCCCCCCCAATCGAAGTCGCGCATCTTCAACCTGTGTACGTCCCGCCTTATCCATAAACACCCTCGGAAGACGTCGCTCCTCCTCCCTCGTCCTCCCCTCCCAACAACCATCCGACCCTCTTGTACATACTTGCCCTTCTTCTACGTCTGCGACGACCTCCCACCCCTCCATGTTTTCTTCAATAGCCGCAAAGTGTCTCGATTTCCTTCACATCCCAAAACTACACTTTTCTGACTATACGAACCCCTCTTCGCCACACTCCTCTTCCGACCTTGACCTCGTCCTCCCCCTTTCAGCCTCCTCTCAGTCTACATTCAGTGACATCTTGAACGAGAAAGATGCATCATTCTCACATCGTTGGCGGCCCGTTCATCCAGTGGTCGGTAATCCTCTTTTCTGTTCCCGTGCCTACTTGACGACCTGTCCTCAGGCCCGTGCACCAATCCTATTGGTCACGCTCCTCTTCCCCCTGTCGACCGCCCTAGTGTTTCTATCGCTGTACACCCTCCCAATCTCAGTCACGTGGCCGCGGACGCTAGCTGAGCTCGCCGAACTCGGTAGAGAACTGCAAAAGTACTCTCAACTAGGTCCCGGACCGTTTGCACATGTCATTGGTGTGCTTTCCGTAACGGCCGCTTGGAAACATGCCTGGTCCATACCTGGCAGTGTCATTTGGGTCAGTTTCAAACCCAACGTTTGTCGGATCAGCTCTTGTGACTGATTAGATCCCATAGAATGTGTTGGCTGGCGCTCTCTTTCACCCCATCTTGGCTACCTTGCTGTTGACCTTGTTGACAACCATCGGATCAGTGATAGCTACCTCGCTCAGTGCACCCCTAGCCCCAGTTCTCAGTCGATTCTTTCCACGTGCACTGGATATGACCCGAAATGCCCTAGAGGGAGAGACAGACATTGCAACCGGCTCGGCACCCAAGTCACCGGCTTGGGTTCGTTTGTCAATACTACGCCTCATTGGGGTTGTACCCTGGTCGGGAATTAACATTGCATGCGGTGTCTGTGGTGTACCTTTGTTCGACTGCTTTTTGGGCGCATTCATTGGTGGTCTTCCTTGGACAGCAGTCACGTGCCAGGTATTTCCCCCCGATGTCATCGGTATTTGCATCGCCTAAACCTTTGCTAGATCGGTGATATCCTTCAGACCGTCGCATCGGCTCCCTCGCCAGGTCACCAGACTGTGTCTTCCTTGCTCACTTCCCCCGACATCATCCTCAAGCTCGTGTTCCTCTCCTTCTTGTCCCTGGCACCTATTCTTGGGCGAGATCGACTACGTGCCTTCATATCGAAAAAGTCATTCTCGCACTCGGATGCGTCGCCGCCTGTCGCCAACGAGCGGCTATCTCGGTGGGTTCGTGACTGGAAGACCAAGATGCGCACCCGCTCTCGATCATACAATCAAGATGTGAAAAGACTTGATGAACTTGTCCAAGAAAGGGCCTCGTTGCCTTGATATGATGCATT
Organism: Boletus tylopilopsis; assembly: GCA_038093875.1. NCBI lineage: Eukaryota > Fungi > Basidiomycota > Agaricomycetes > Boletales > Boletaceae > Boletus > Boletus tylopilopsis. Next base: position 7,461 of record JBBPTB010000381.1, on the reverse strand, counting down.
ACTTTCCCTTGCTCTGGTTCCCTGGTGCTTATTGCTGATTTATTTACATATTTTTCACTTACCGTAATGTCACGCACGATGTTCTCACGCATTTGGTGCCAATCTCGCTCACGACGACAAGATACCCCCTCATACGTGATTAATGATATTACCCACCCACTGAAATTGCCTTTGCAATCATTTTCAACCTTGCCGATCTAGCAATGATTTGTATGCACATATAGTTTCCAATGTCAATGCATCCGTTTCACGCCTCGAGCGATGCAGAGAATCGTCTGCGATCACTCGCAGTGAGTACTAGTTATGAGTATGACCGCGGCATCGCTATGATGCGCAAGCAGCCCGGGGTGACTTGGCGCGTTTCATTCTACAGAATACTCCATATTCGGGAACCACACATTTTGGCTTTTCGTCCAAAGGCAATGCCTAGTTTTCGCATGTCGCACGCGAGTGCACAAGTAGATCCAGCTTGATGATAGGGATTGCGATCTTCACTTCACCGACCTCTCGACTTGCACATTGATCTATATACTATGGTCCTATGGCCATGACGTAGCCGAGCAAGATGTCCGCTTGATACTGCAGAGGTACGTATTTGTCGTGATCATGGACCACCTCGCGGCTGTTCACATTTATGGAAAACATGAGGTGAGTCGTGCTGTCCCATTCATGAGCATCCTGTCTCCAACGTGGCTGTTGAGCTCAAGGCAGGTTCCCGCAATGACTACTGCCCGTGTACAGCTTGAAGCGTGCACCACCCCCTTCTTTATATGAGCCTCCTCACGTATTTCCATTCATTACTCACTTATAATAGTTTGCCTTCTCATTTCTGTCCACCCAGCCGCGCTTCCAGCGAAAGGTCGTCCCATCCAAAGACCAGCTTGTCGCTCGGTTCTCTGAGGATCAACAACGACTCCACCAGCCATGTCACAAGTGGAGCCTGTGCGCTCGATGAGCCACAGGAAACCCGTCCCAAAATTCATCCCCTCACCGCCGCCTTCTCCCCCCTCATCTCCAGGCGCACCCTTTAGGCAGATCTCGCTTTCTTCACTTTCTTCGCCCTCTTCTTCCCCGAATGACAGGCCGCCGGTAGGAACCTTACATATTTTGCGAGGGATGGCGCTTATGCAGCACCAAGTAGCTCCCAGACGATTGGAAGCATGTGATCGACAGGGTGGTCTCCAAAGAGAGGCGGTCAACGCTGCCTACCATTAACACAGTAGTTGATTTTTCGACCCATGAGGGACCCACAACTGACCTCGATGGCGAAGCAGAGCCATTGCGGCAGTCTCCAGCCAGCATGGTGGGCAGCGGCGCTCAGCAAAGTTACCAATGTGGCATTGCTCACATAGTCACAGGAGTTTGAGACGTCGAGGAGCTACACGTTTAATCCGCCCTCCCCATCTGAAAGTTACGATGGAGATCCATTATCTCGCCCACACTCTCCCACACCGTGGACACGGCCGGCCGGGAAACGCAAGCCACAAGTGGTGAGTGACGGGCAGCCGTGAAATAACCATCGAAACCCAACTTTTGGTAGGAATACCGTCCACCAACACCTCCGCTTCCGCGTCAGAAATCGCGGTCAGCTGAATCGATCTCGCAGGGTGATTCTCCGGTGGCGATAACGCATATTGTGCGCCATCACCTCTCCTGCTTCATCTTGTTTCGTTGATAATTCCATACAGTCGCGTCATTCTCCACCATTACCCGCACCCCCTCTGCCTACACCCCCTTTGCCGCCGCCGCCTCTTCCTTCTCCGCCTCTTCCTCCCCCGCCCTTACCGACGCCCCCACGTGCATCTCGGCCGTTACCTGAAATCCCAGTTCTAGAAGCGCCCGTCGAGGTGAAGCAAATTCCACTGCTAGCGAGACCCGAGGCCGCGCGACCCTTTGGTCCGCGCAAGCTTCCTATTCCTCCATTATCGACGAACGAATGCTCCCAGTTCGCGAACCACGCTAGGGCACCATCGCATTCCACACTAGCGTCGAGCTGCACACCGGCACGCACGACTCCGCCGTCGACGGTGTACTCTGAGAAATGGCCTCCAGAGAATCTATCCCGTACCGGTTACGGGGTACCGATCAGGTTGGAGCCTCCCAAGAAGCAGGCATCGCTGGAGCATACGCGAGCCAACTTGAAGTTTGAAACTTCTCAACCAATTATTTCGCAAAACTCAAAGTCTAGATCGCTCCGTCGAACGCTGGCGCGAGGGCTGCGGCGTATCGGATCGCTGGTTGTATCCGCATTCTTGTGTCGGTGAGGTGTATGAGGTGTTTTGTTGTTTCGCACGGGACCCGGATGTATCAGAGCAATACTGTATTACGCATGCTGGATAGTATTTCTTGTAATCTGTGCGGGGGACAAAAAGCAAGGACGAGGGACGTAGCAGTTATTTACATAAACTATCATCTTCTCGGGGCTGTATGTAGTCGTATATTTTACGAGTGCCATGTGCAAGTAAGCAGTCGCAAACATTGTAGACCAGACCAGCCTCGCTCGACCCAACCACTCCACGATGCTCTTTTGATATCAACTTACTAGAGAATCTGAGAATCGCAGGTTCGACCTTTCATCCCCATGTCCGACTCGGAGGTCGTGTCTTCTTCGCCTCCCCAACCCACTAGGCGTGAAATTTATGAAGCATGTCTCTCTGGCGTTCGGGATCGCCCATTCATTCCACGTCTTAGGTCCGACCCCCCACCTTATCGTTCTATCCCCCACAGCCTTGTCGAATTTCGGAATCAAGAGGGAAAAGAAAACCGAGAACGGAGACTCCACGACCTCTGGCGATGCCTGCCCAGTACACGCTTTCAGGGTTCGGAAACCGCGGCTACTCTCGGAATCTCACTTGGCGAGGCACTAACGCCAGAAAGAGCCGAGAACATGCGGAGAGTCTATGAAGACGAGCTATTGCGGCGGTGTGGTGGCCATATTTCCAGTCAAAGGCTGACCCACATACCCTGGCCGGAGTTCCGGGATTATGCGGAAGCAAAGGAGGCTGGTCAGTGATGGTTGAAAATGCAATTGCCCTGCTGTCCCTTGCTCACGGTTCCTTGTCAGAGCTGTGGAGCGTCTTTCACGACGACCTCGATCTGGACGGAAACGGTCATTTGGACTCGGAGGAATTCCGGATTTCACTGGAAAACGCGGGTAGGTCACCGCGATTCTACACGTTTAGTACCGGTATTCAATACGCCCCCTAGGGATAACCCTCTCTCCCACCGCCCTGGCGGAATTCATCACATTCTTGACGCAATCACCCCACTCTCATGTTATCAACTTTCGGCAGTTTCGAGACTTTCTATTACTCCTCCCTCGGCAAGTATCGACACCCGAGATCTACCAGTATTATGAAGTGAAGAAGTTCATGGGAAATGACGGAAGGGTTTCAGCGAGGGTGACGATGGAAGGTCCGCTATCTTGTCATTTTAGTCTCTGCTCCACCCACGAATTGCTTTGACGTACGGAAGGTGATGTCAGTCTAAGCGCCGAAGACAATCCCGCATCAATGGCATCGTTGCGGGTCCCTACAGAACACCCAACTTCCGTTCACCACGGAGGTGACTTTGAAGAGGAACCAGAGGAGCACCGCGATTGGTTACGTGGCCACCCAACAATCAAGTTTCTCCTCGCAGGCGGCATAGCCGGCGCAGGTGAAGTGTTTGGCACATAGAATTATCATCCACTCACGGCTGTCCAGTTTCCAGGACGAGTACCGCACCGTTTGACCGTCTCAAAATATTCTTGATCACCCGTCCTCCTGAGATGGGCGGGATGTCGGTGAACCCTAAACCCAGCGTCAGCGGTGTGAAGGCCATAGGTGGTGCTGTTGCTCGTATATACTCCGAAGGCGGCATCTTGGCTTTTTGGACGGGAAACGGACTTTCTGTAATGAAGATATTCCCAGAGTCCGCCATAAAGTTCATGACGTACGAGACAGCTGTTCGTTCTCTTCGTGTAGCTATGTGCGTGCAGTACTCAGCGTCCGGGACAGAAACGTGCATTTGCCAGATGCTGGGACCGTGTCGAAGATCCCCGAGATATAAGTGGCAGTAGTCGCTTTCTATCGGGCGGGATTGGAGGGATAACCAGTCAACTCAGTACGTTTCGAGTCGCTCCAAAGTACTTGTACCTCACCACGATGTAGGCATATACCCCATCGAAACGTTAAAGGTATGGACAAATTCTATCACTCGGTCTGTCTTGTTCCTGACCTTTTTACAGACCCAAATGATGAGTACGACTGGCCAGAAACGATCTTTGCTGGGTGCGGCCCGTCATGTCTGGCAACTGGGGCAGTTCAGGGCATTCTATCGTGGACTATCTGTCAGTCTTTCACTTTCATTTTACCTTATCGACCCCTGAATCGCCTGTAGATCGGTCTTGTTGGAGTTTTTCCGCAAGTCACATCCATCAAATATATCCACAATTTTTTGACATTCTTTGACAGATATTCCGCCATTGACATGAGTACATTCGAGGCTCTCAAACTAACATATCTACGCTCCACTGGACTAGAAGAACCCGGGATTCTTGCTGTGCTCGCTTTTGGAAGTATTTCAGGAAGCGTCGGGGCCATTAGTGTTTACCCCCTGAACCTGGTCCGAACCCGATTGCAAGCTTCGGGTTCTCCGGGGCATCCGCAACGCTATGCGGGTGTTTGGGACGTGGTCCGGAAGACATACCAGCGAGACGGTTGGAGAGGCTTCTATCGTGGATTATTTCCCACGTTGGCCAAGGTTCTCGTTGCATGGTACTTGGAAGAACCCAGTGACTCACTAGCATTTATTTGCAGGTTGTGCCATCAGTGTCAATCACTTATCTAGTTTACGAGCATAGTAAGCGGAGGTGAGCGCTGGGCTTGTGCCGATCTTCGTGTGTCGGACTAATGCGCGTTGCCCTGCAGGCTCGGTGTCTAGACATTTAACAGTTTTTTTCGATCCTATCATATATATATACGGCTAGATTTCCTCGATTTATTCGTCACCCATTTGTACCTCGCACAATACATGCTTTCTGAAATATTGCGTGTGGTAGGACTAACCCTAATGGGATCATTGCCTCGTCGGTGAGAAAACTATGCCGAGCAGGCTCGGAGCCGCGGAAAGAGGGCAAGTGCATTATCTCGCAGAATGTGCTCCAGCTTGTGTGGTTCGCCAGCATAGTAGTCCAGCAGGTGTCTAGTATACCATGTCGAAGTCGCAGTGCTGACCGCTGACAATCAAAGCTTAATGAGCACATAGATCCGCGGGCAGAGGGGTACAATACCAGGATAGTCACTTCCAAAGAGAACGCGATCGATTGGGACAAAAGCGTCTAGCGAAGCAAGGGTCGTCGGATGCGAACTGAGGGCTGTTTCGTAGTAGAATGTTTTGAAGTCTTGAAGAATCTCTTCCGGGGCAAGTGGGCACCCCATGTAGTGTGACAAGGCCGCCACGCGGGGTGCCAAAAAGGGCGTGCTGCCTCCCAGATGTGCGAGAATGATCTTGACGTTGTGGAAACGGCGTTTCTTTCCCGTGACAACCAGATGGGCGGCCGCCTTGTAGGTCTCGTTCGGGACCTGTTAGAGTTCATTGCAAAGTCAAGTTTTTGGTATGCAATCGATCAACAGGATTACTTGCCTCGCTGACAGGAAGCCCCAGGAACGGATGAGGGTAGGGCGTTGATGAAGGCGTCTGTGCACCGTGAAGGAAGACGACGGCGTGTCTCCTGTCGAGTTCATCCCAGATGGGATCGAACAGATCGTCAGCAACGTACTCTATCAGATGGTGAGTGTCGAGTATGGACAAGCGATCCATGAGATCCTACTGGCCGTGTTTCCCACCCCATAGGACGAAATGAGTGCGAAACCATCGGCCTCTAGGTGATCCATGGCAAAGGCAATTTCGTCGAGTGCCCCTAGGAGAACGGGTCATTTCCCTGTGGCTCATGAAAACGAATCTAAACCTTGTACATCACCCAGGGTCGGAAGCCCAGCCAGGAAACCAAACCTTGTGGGGTATGTTGCGCGAAGCCGTGATAAAGAAGTGTTCACGGCCCTGACTTCGGTTCTGCTCGCGAAAGCAATAGGAGGTGGTGAAAGGATTGCGGTTTGTATGCTCATCACGTCCATGACCGACATGGCTGGGCATGGTCGCCATGGAATGTGTTCTGGGGGGGTGATCCAACCTACCAGAACATTGTTTTTGCACTTTTCCTGTGCATCGAGGAAGACGTGGTGGTGCACGTCTATGACATAGGAGTGGGAGGTAGGCGATGGAGAGCGGGCCATGGCAGGATGAGTTTGTGTGAGACATGGAGCGACTTAAACGCGGACGAGGGGTGAGTTCTTGGGTGATTCCTTCGGCAGCTTCGCTTTCGGTTCCGATAGAAGAAACAGGACAGGTAATTTTATTTCCTTGCGAACTCTTTACAATGCCCGTCGTTGTATCGTACGAAGGAACCGCTCAAGCTGAGCGGCGCGTGGAGAGCGAGATTCGCAATCACATAGCCAACGTCCGACGGCTTCACCAAAGTGCCGTCTCGATGAGCGTCAAGGAAAATCTTGAGATCGGATGCGTCCATGTGGGGAGCACCAGTAGACCTGAGGGCTTCCTGCATCTGCAGGGGAGTCGTAATCCAGGGAGGGGCAACGAAAAGGGGGGAACGTACGGCTGTATCGACCTTCCCCGGGGCAATTGCGAGCGAAACGATGGAAGGCTCTTCCTTGGCCAAGGTTCTGTCGAGCGGACCATCAAGCCATTGGATCCGGGCTGGGAAACAGGCTTACCTCGCGAGACTGTTCATGGCCGCCTTGCCTGCATTGTAAGGTGCCCAGCCTGGCGTGTTTCCGGTAGCTGCACCTGAGCTGATGAATATCACTCGGCCGGTGATGGAGCTGGTACGCAGTGCTGGCAAGGCAACGTTGAGTGTGCTGACGAGGGAGAAGAAATTAACGTCAAAGTGGTGTTTCCATGCGTCGAGAGGTACGGTGTGGTCGGCAATGCGCGTCAAGGGGTCAAGCGTGCCAGCATTGAGGATCAGGCCGTCGAGGACGGGACCAAATTTGTCCATTGCCTGGCTAAAAGCCTTTGCCTGGGCAGACTCATCTATACTGGGGGGTGTTCTATGTCGGTGCTGACGCGGACGAGGCACGGATGCTCACACGTCACACCAGATGGCGAGAAGAGATGCAGGATGGGCACTGATCAGTTGGGACAGCTCGGGGGTGTGGGATCGTGCAAGGGCGACGACACGTGCGCCGTGGTCCTCGAGGAGGGATCTGACGACGGCGAGGCCAATACCTCTAGTGGTCGGTCAGCGTCAGCTCTCTGTGCAAGGAAGGGCGGTGACCTTGATGCGCCGGTGACGACGACGACGGCTGGTCTCTGCATTGTCTCTAAGTTCCGAGTCCGTCCGCGTTTCCCAAATTTCTGCCACACTACCTGCAAGCGGCGGCCCGCTAACCCAGCTTGTTC
>JBBPTB010000380.1:0-22315 GCA_038093875.1 Boletus tylopilopsis | reverse complement strand
GAACGGTAGGGCAGGTCAGGACCTTGTTGGCCTGACAGGTAGCACACCTGCTGATGAAACGGTGGGTAAAAGTGGTCATTCCAGGCCACCAGTAATCTTTTTCCAGGGCTGCGATGGTACGGAAATACCCATTGTGGCCAGTGAACTCAGACTTGTGACACTCCTTGACAATCTGGCGCCGGAGATCCAAGTCCAGGATGTAAGTCCGCCCCTTGTACCAGAGAATGCCCTCCACATAAGCCCAGTTGGCCAGGTTATTGTAGCGGGTGGGGAGGGCTTCCTCATCATGGTCCGTGCTGAGGAGTTTAAGTCATTCCAGCACGAGCAGATCTGACGGGGTAGAAGCAAGGAGCTTGGACCGCAGCTTAGTGTTGATGTACGTGATAAAGAGCTGGTTGGGGAGGAGGACCTTGTTTGTATTATCCAATGAAGTATCTACTCTGTTGGGGCAGGACAGAGCGTCCGCCGGACCCATTTGGGATCTGGGGCAGTGTCAGAACTTGAGGTGGTATTCTTGGAGAAAGAGTTGCCACCTAGCATGTTGGCAGGAGAGGTTTTGAGGCTGGCGGAAGTAGGTGAGATTTTTGTGGTCTGTGAGGACCGTGACCGGATGTTTGGTTCCGGTGAGGTAATGTCACCACTCCTCCAGGGTGTGGATGACCACTAGCAGTTCTCAGTCATAGATATCGTAGTTCCTCTCCGCCTTGGAAAGGGTTTTGGATAGGTATGCACATGGGTGGAGGTCTCCATTGCTATCCTGCTGCATTAGTATTCCTCCAGTCGCCACAAGAGAGGCATTGGTCATGATGGTAAAGGGTTTGCTTATGTCCGGCATAGACAAGACTGGATGGGTGAGGAAAGCGTCCCGGAGACGTTTGAAAGCTTTTTGGTGGACATCGGTCCAGGTCCATATGTTCGCTTTCCTAGTGAGGTCGTTTAGCGGTCGAGCAATGTCCAAGAATCCAGGGATGAACTTCCAGTAGAAGTTGCAGAATCCGAGGAAGGATTGGACCATGGTCATGGAGGTAGGGGCGTTCCAGTCCCGGATTGCATTGACCTTGGCGTTGTCCATCTGTACCTTTCCTTTCCCTACTACCATCCCGAGATATTCCACCTCCTTGGCAGTGAAGGTGCATTTTTTGAGTTTGAGGAACAGCTTTTGCTCCTCCATCCATTGTAATACCCGTTTAGTGCGCTCCTCATGTAGTGCTGGGTCGTCTTTTGAGTGGATTAGAAGATCGTCCATGTAGATCACTAACCATCCTTCGGCGATCATATCACCAAACGTGTCATTCATGTAGGCCTGAAAAGTGGCTGGAGAGTTGCACATTCCAAAAAACATTACTGTAGGCTGGTAGAGCCTGTACGGAGTGATGAAAGCGGCTTTCCACTTATCTGCCGGATTAATCCAGATGTTGTTGTAACCCCACCGGACGTCCATCTTGGTGAAGAGTCGCAAGTCCTTGAGCTGTCCAATCAGGTCGTCGATCAGTGGGAGAGGGTAGGTGTTCTTCACAGTGTGAGAGTTGAGATATTGGTAATCCTGGCAGGGTTGGAGCTTTCCATCCTTCTTTTGGATGAAGAAGAATGGAGATGCTTGGAGTGATTTGGAAGGCTTGATCTTTCCTGAGGCAAGGTGTTCATCGATGAACTTCTTGCATGCTTCCTGTTCTTCCAGGTTGAGCTGATACGCTTTTCCTCGCCTAGGCAGGAAGTCCTTGTTTAGTTCGATTTTGTGATCAAACTTCTGTGGTGGCAGCAACTCGTTTGAAGGTTCCTCAAATACCTTCTTATAGCGTTCATATTCCTTGGGCAGTTCCGCCTTGGCCTTGGTGGTTCCTTGGACAATCTGAGTGGAGAGGGTCGTCTGTTGTATCCACTCCTTCTTGGGGAGGTAGTCCCCAATGCCTTTTCTTTTGTAAAGACGTCGCTCGATGTGATCGTCCATGTCAAGACCCATGGCGTGGAGGAGGTAGCGCTGATGGATTGGTTCTCATCAGGAGGGGAGGTTGGCATCTCCTTCAATCTCCACAGTCCCTCAAGTCCAGTCAATGAGTGGGTTGACTTCAGCTAGCCAAGACATTCCAAGTATCATGTTTTGTTTCCCGCATTGTATGATGAAGAAGTCCTGGTTGCGGGGAACTCCTTTAATGTAGATGGTGACTTGGGTTCGATGGTGGATGGTTCCAGATCGGTTTAGTGTTCTGTCTGCGTTATAGGCTTCACATGGTTCATCAAGGTGGAAGAAAGGGAAGTGATTTCAGTGAGCGAAGCCTTCGTCCATGAAGCAGGAGGTGGCTCCACAATTGATGAGGGCAGTAGTTTGTCCGATGTGAACTCCCCCCATTGCAGACACTTGTAGAGGGATTAAAATTGACCTCTAAAGAATCTACAACAGGGTTTGTTCTAGGCATTCGAGTAGTTGGTCCTCGATGCCATTCTAAAAATTCCTCAGTTGCTCTTTTACCCTTTCATCCAAAATCCTACCCCTCCTTTGGGGGACAGTCCAGACTTGGTTTACCTGTTCCAAAGAGCTTCCTGCATCCTTCGGATATTTCGGCAGTTGATCCTCGATGTAGATCTCCCACAAGGCTTCAGTCATCTCCTTTACTCCATGTCCCTTGGCGACCAGTTGTTCCACCATTCTGATCGCCTCATTCTTCTCCTCCTTCATTTCTGCTGGTTTATCCTTGGCGGTCTGAGTCTGTTCCTGTGGGCACTTCCCATCATTGTGGGGGTACAACCTTCTCCCAGTTCATCCCCTATTAACCTGGTGGTTCCTGGAAGAGCATCCTGGCTTCTTGCATATGAAGCACTTGCCTTTCTTCATGAGACGAGCTTGCTCAGCAGGGGAGAGTCAGATGTAGTTGTTTATAGTGTTGACATCCATGGCGTTGGGGTTGCGGTAATTGGAGGATCTGGTGTGGTATCCAAATCTGGGTTTGCGTCCCTTGATGTCCCTGATCTGCTTGGACTGTTGAGCGAATTTGGCTCCTGCAGTGATCCATTCATCTATCATTGTGGATTCTGTCCCTCCAAGGATCATTTTCATGAGCTTGGTGTGAATTCCCCTGCTGAAGATTTCGCAGAGCCTGGATTGATCATTTAGTCTGGACTGAGAGGTGAGGAGGCAAAATTCTGTGGCAAACTTGTGGAAGGCTTCTTCCATGTTGGGCCCCTGCGTAAGTGAATAGAGCTTTCGCTTGGCAGCAGCAGCCTTGTCATGGGTAGCCATCATGGCTCAGAAGTCGTCTTTGAATTTCTCCCAGGTGTTGTCAGCAGCGGGGATGGTTTCTTTTGCGAGTCTCTCATAGTATCCTTCAGAGTAAACCCATCCTTTGCCCTTACTCATACGGTTTAGGGCAGTGATGACCTTCACACAATCATCGTATTTCTTGTTGATGGAAAAGTATGCGTCCATGGCATGTAGTCACCAGTTGGCATCTGCACCATTTCTGGAGAATTCTTCTGGTAGTCCAGCTTTTAATTCTGGCATGTCATCATTGTCATCAGAGTCTTCCTGAGGGAAGAAGGGAGGATCCTCAGGTGGAGGAGGGGGATTGTCTGGGTTGAAAGGAGCATATCCGCCAAAAGGTAAAGGTCGTTCTGGGAGGAAGGGAGAGTCTGAAACTGAGGGAGGAAGGGGTGGTAATGGGGTCGGGGATTGAGTTTCCGATTCTGGTTCCGGTTCCAGTTCCAGGGGTGGAGCGGGTTGATATCTGACTGGTAGAGGAGGGAGTGCATCTGGTGCTCTTCCTTCTCTGATGTTCCACTCAGCTACTTCCTTCTGCTTGTGATGGTAGAGGGCCTTTTCCTCAGTACATCCGAACCTGCTTGGTAGGGCAAGAAAGTCCAGATGATCGTCTGGTAGTCTCCAGAGAGCAGGATATTCGTGTATGGGTACTGCTGGGACTCTAGGCGGATCCATGACGGGTTCTGGTGACGATGATGGTGCTCAAAAGCGGGAAATGATGTGGGGGGGCAAGACCTACTGTCAGGGGACAGGGTCTAGGGGAAAGTTAGTTCTTTTGTTACGCTTACCGTGTTGGGTCATCTCCTGGAACATGGAGTCGATGGAGGGCAAAGTAATATGTGAAAGCAGAAGTGAGGACAAAGAGCAAAGCAAGTATGCTGAGTAGTAGGAGGCCTGTTTGATAAGGTGACAGCTTGGGCGAGCACAAGTTGGCACTGCCTTCCACACTCTCATAAGAGCCTATAGGAAAGGTGAGTGGTCCTGGTTCCACTCGGATACGGTTGAGGCAAGTCAAGCCTTCATCTGGAATGGACAAAGGGAGAGTTCTGTTGAGAGGAGCGAGATACAATGCAGTGGATTGCGTAGAACTAACTTGGGGTGTCTACTACAGAGACGCAGGTTTATATACTAACACAGATGGCGCACGGACCATCAGGTAAACAAGGGCGTCACTAGTGATGGTGAGAAGGCCTAAGGATCAAGGAGCTCCACTGTCAGGAAGAGTGGAAGAAAGAGGATCAGCAGAGCGACAGGTGAAACACTATTCTAGTGACTCTATGAGTCCAGAATAACTCATGGCCGTACAAGCTCAGAATTGGGTGAATATGGGGGAAACATCAGATGGGACCGGGTGTTACGGATTTCCCTGGTTGCCAGACCGGATACACCGGACCCTCGTTCATTTTTCCTTTGTTCTTCACCATTCGCCCTTGACAGACGGGACACGCCCCCATCCTGAAGGTCTAGCAGATGCCTTCCGCCCTGAGGAGCTCGTACACTCACTCACGCAGTACTCATTGTCCAGGAGTACACCACCGACCCACCATCGTCCTCTGATGGCCCCTGAGGGGTAACCACGTTCCCTCAACCTTCCCCCGACGTCCGGAACGATGGTAAACTACCAACGTCCGCCATGACGCTAAACTGTGACACTCAAGGGGTAACCCTTGTTCCCTCGACACTCGCGACCACGCCCGGAGGGGCAACCTCAGACACCCTTGGCCCTAGGGGTAACCATGGACCCTAGCCCTCGCAACACGACCACCCCTGATGCCTAGATCTGGGGCATGACTCGGTATGACATCCGGTTGCTATTGGCAACCCACGACCGCCCGACGGATGGGAGTTCCCGTCGTGGCTACAATACGTTTCCCGATCCGTTGTCATTATGCTCGCTGATCCTCGTATACCCGGACAGTGGATCATGTACAAGCTAGTTTCCCTCCTGCTGCGGAGCACCACTCTTGACCCTCCGTCCAGCCGTGTACGCCCGATGGATGAGCATTCCCATCGCAGGCATTATGTCAGGCTAGGTTCACGTTTCACCTAGCCTTCCTTCTGATCCCACTGGTCCCCATGACCACCTTCCGCTCTTCCTGACAGCAGGATCCCGTTTAGCCCTGATGGCCGCCTTGCCATTCAGGTAGTACCCTTCGCCCCCTTCCCGATGTGGGAAGGCCTTTGTTCCTCATTAGGAGGACACCCTTTGCCCAGATGGCCCGTGCGCCATACTGGAGAGTATATAGATGCCAGAGTACTAGCTAGTGGACTCTAAGCTAGTTCTACACCATTTGTGGTGGTTAGACACCATTGTATCTGCAACGCCACGCTGCCCTTAGGTGGGCCCCTTGCAATCCACTTGGTTAACTGGTGTACTGGTGCTCGGACATCAAGACTTCGTCCCTCTTGACCTCGCTTGCATTTCATGCTCCTCGCTTGCCCTCTAGTCGAGCTCGTCGTAGGTCACACCTTAGCTGGTCGTCGGCCTCATCTTGTGCACAGGACGCACACTTCGCTGGGCCTCCAGCTCGCAGTGCATAAGGTTTGCCTTCAGCTAACTATTGATCCAACTTCTCCTAGACAGCGTTTATTCCGCTTGGGCACGTGCTCGCAGTAAGCGTAACACTGGGTGTCCCATCGTGAGGAGAAGATAAGTCTGATAATAAAGAAGAAAATAAATTGGTACCACAAGATCCGTAACACCCCACTTCCCAGCAACCCATTTCTATCAACAGATGCAAACTATGATGTGTACCAGCAATGTCTCATATTTGAAATGAATGCTGAAGCATCACTTGTTTCCCCCATTGTAGGCTGTCCTCCACCCCTAATGTGTGCTCGTGTGCTTGGCTATATGTTATACTTGGCTCCCACAAGCAAAATTCAAAGATTAATTCAGAGAAGCATCAACTCAGCCAGCTCAAATCATGATATTCTTATCCAGCTGGCTGCACACTATGTGACAAATTTTGTCCGTCCATGTAAGTCACTCCATTTTTATTTTCTAATTTTCTAAGAAATTGATTGTTTAACAGTCAGACACAATGAGAATGGATCAACAGTAGGACTTGACTATCACTCTTGTTTATCATCTACAGATGATAATGAATATTATAAATCTTTGACAAAGCCATGTGAGTTAGATCAAATCTCTACATTTGACTGGGTATGTCTTTAAAAACCAAAGCAAGGCTTTCATCTGATATTTTACATAGGGACTACATCGTGACAAGTTTCATTGCATGCTTACTGGCTTGAAAAATTATACTCTCCGTGATTCTACAAATAAATATCCAGTAACTTTTGTGAAGGTGGGACACATCATCCCTCAATCAGCTAATTGCAGTATTAAAAATGATATCCTACTGGTGAGTGTGCCTGCAACATTTTCCTTGCTCAACTAACAATATCTGTACTGCAGCTTGCTGCACCTGTAAGAAATATGCCCAACCTTGTTAGCATTCTCTCACTAATGTTGTTTAGGAGTTGGCAGGCAATTCAATTCACAATCTTGAAAACATCATAACAACAAACATAATTGGCCATGAAAACTTTCATAGCCTTCAACTTTGGCTTAAGCCTATAAAGGTGTGTTTTCTCTTTAACTCACTTGACTTCAACTTTACAGTATTTGGCAGAATATCCCACATACATATAATATCACTGCAGTTTGTGATAATATAACACAACACATACCACTTCCAGAACAAGTTACATTCTCCACAAATACAGGCCTACCTCTTCCTCAATGTGAATACTTGGCACTTCATGCATTCTGTTGTGAAACAGCATGGAAATCTGGAGTAATAAGATATATCATGGATCTTGAAGACCAGGAGGAGCAACTTGAAGAAGATGGTGATATTCTGGACATCTAGCCAATAATGACTTAAATGGTCAATACTTACTGTGGGACAAGTATAATGTTTCCATGGTTCATGCATAGGTTTGCTAAGGTATAATTAGTAGAAAACTAATGAGAAAAATAAAATAGCTTCAAGGATCTAATAGTTGTGTATTATAACCAGTGTATGATGAAATCAGTGCATTCAAGTTGATGGTATTAGATAGTGTCATATCCATGAATTCTAACTCACAACTCTGCTCTGCTCCAACACATTGACTCCAATACATGTCTGATGTTTTCCTCAGAAACTCAGAAGCTCCAAAACAGCTTCATCTCCATGTACTGCATGTTACTCATGGTTATCAACAAACTGGTCTTGCCCCTCATGCTCTGCAGCATCTACAGAGATGAACTCAGTACATTCATGTGACATCAGTGTACTAGTTATTGCAGTTCCTCACAGTACCAGGCAGTATGCTGAGACCTATAGAGCTCATTGCTGTTGCCATCAACATGCTCTACTGTAGTGTGACTGGCCCAGAAAACAGGCCTAAGACTCTTGACTGTGAAGAGGTATACTTGTGTGCAACTAAGTACATATAGAGTCTTGCTCAGTAATCTCGTTTAGGCTACGTTGGCGATTACCATGTAACTCACGTCCTTTCTACTCAACTCTTCTGGCAAGAACAAGGTGATCGACACTGAACTCAATGCGCTTGTCTGGTCAAAGGTGTGCTGCGTCGAACATTGTCTACTCTTTTGTCTCATTACCTCACACTAGTCTACACGAAACTGTCCAGAATCCAATGCAGATGACCACACTGTCTCAGTGAAGAAGAAGAAGAAGCACAGATCTGGCGTACATGAAGATGAACTGGACAGAAAACGTGTCAAGCCTGTCGCCTAGTGATGTGGCTTCTTCTGCTTCACCCATAAAGCAGAAGACAAGCGGGAAGCGTCACGTCAAGATTGCTCCAGACCCTGGCACCTCTGATACACCTTCCCATAAAGTGTGCTCGGACGATGATGGAGACGACCCATCCAACCTGATCTATGAAACCCTCGCAAAGAACACACCAAGCAGGTCAGCTGAACGAAATGCAAAGCATGCACCCTCGGACGAAACGAAAGAAAGACGCAATGCGCGCACGATATTCATTGGCAATCTCGCCCCTGACATCACAATAAAGCGTGTAAATGAGCGGTGATGCGTCCTCTCTTTTTTTTTCTATTGACGCACATCCTTGGGCAGCCTTTGCAAAAACAACTGCATCGACACATACTTGCTTTTCTCCCTATGGCCAAGATCGAGTCCACCCGCTTTCGTTCGGTCGTATTCCAAACACCTACGTCGAAGCTCCCTGAAATGGGTGACGAAGCGAAAAAGAACAAGCAGCCTTGGCAGCACAATCGAGACTGCGCTTCCTCATGGCGTGATGCACATGCCGCGAACACAGCCGTGCAAGACGAGAAGAAATTCAGCTTTGTTCGTTCTGTTCTTTTCCCTCGAGTATCTTGTGACAATGTTTCTTCAGCTTGGGCTTCTTTCCCTGGTCATCCTCAGTCATGTGTCGTCGCAAACGGTGTTCATCCTCACCCCCAAGTTCCGTACGACGACGGGTCGTCCAAACCAGTCAAGTACCTGAGCGCTCTCTTGAGTGGGAACTCCACTACCCTCGCTCACCCCTACTTTCCAAACCACAGTTAGGATAAAGAAAACGGATCTCTGTGATATGTCAGTATGCGTTTCTGCACCACTTTGCGCAGTTATGAGTTGCGCATGTTCTAGTTACGATGCTTACATGGGGTACATCAACACCCGAGCTCGACACCTTTTCTTTTGCCTTGTCGAGAGTCGCAATCCTACCACAGACGGCGTCATTTTCTGGACCATCGGTGGTAAGCCTCGAGTCCTCACCATGTCGTGCGACATCCCGTAGTGACAATCACACACAGGCCCGGGTTGCTCTTCCAGTCTAGGTCCCATTACTCATTATGGGACTCGGTCCCTGTGAAGCCGTCTTCGAGCACAGCCCGACCTATAACTCCTTTCCGTTGAACACCAACGCCAACATCTTTCTCGTCGATCAACCCATCGGCGTTGGTTTTTCATATGCCGACTATGGCGGGACTGTGGTACATGGTATCAACGTTAGCGCACGACGCGGGGCGCTGGATACCTTGCTTGACAGAGTACGACAGAAGAAGTTGTCAGGACACTATGGCGCAGCCAAAGTGCCATGTCTTCGGACAAGCGAACCGCCCCTTGTCCTCGTGCCACAACCACGTCGCAGTGTCGCTTGTCCCCCGCGCACTGCTTGTCCTCGCCAGTTTCAGCGCACGCACGCACCACACCCTGCCTCCATTCCCATCCCGGCTCTTCGCAGCTCGCTCCCCTGGGGTCCAAAGCGCGCGAGCCCGACTGCCGTGCACACGCATCTGCGAGGCTTCCCATCGCAGCTCACGGCCTATCCGGCAGGTCGGCTCCCGTCCTGGGCCGAAGAGCGCTCCGCGCTCTTGCCCGCACACTCCCTCTCTCGGTCACCTTCTCTCGGTCACCCCCTCTTGGCATCCTCTACTCCTCGGCCTCGCACACGGAGCGACGTCCAAAGATTCTTGATCTCTTGCGATCGAAATTCTTACCGCCGCTCCTCGCTTCCGTCGCCTCGGGCCCGGCTTACTCCTCATTCTGCTTGCACGATGGTCACATGCTTCCTCTCGTCCTACCTTCAAGTTTCAGGAAGACCAAGTAATGATTAATCAGGTTAAGGCTCCAAGTCATCGACTCCGTCGTCGACAGAGATAATGACCACACCGCTGACACACTGTCATCCATCATCGCTCTGATTACGCCGCTGAAAGACGGTGCTAGCTGATTGTAAGTACGTTGCTGAGGAGTCGAGGACGATCCGGAGATCCTAAGCTGACCGTCTTTGTCGGTAACCTCGACTTTGTGAGCAGAGAGGACTTGCGGATGTTCCTTGAAGGGGTCGTGAGTGCGGAACGGGGTCCTCCTGATACCGTTGGGTCACGCGTATGTGCATGATTCGCGAAATGTTCGCGTTGGCACCAGGTGGGAAAGCTCAGGTTCGCAAAACGGAGACTATGGGTCCAATGGTGTAAATTGATACCGAATGCCATGTCTGCGAAACGTGCTACTCCTTCAAAGCCCACAAGGACTGCTATGGTACCCGTGCCCAAGGGTGATCCATCATTTGGGGAGGGACTGGCCAAGCTGACCAAGGAGGAACATAATAAGCGGGAAAGCCGCAAGACTAAAGACTAGTGGCGCACCTGCAAAGAAGGCATTTGAAGGAGTAGTACTTTGCACTGGTCATCGGTAGCTAAGCGAGAAGACATTGATCAATCTCGCACGATGATGGCACGGGAATAAATGACAATGACGGCGCTTTATTGGCTTTTTTTCTTTTCTCTTTTCCCTCTTCCAGTATCTTGCGACCATGTTTCTCGGTGGGCTTGGGTTTCTTTCCCTGGCCATAGTCAGTCACGCGTCATCGCAGACGGTGTTGGGCTCGAAGCACCCTCAATCCACATATGGAGTGCCGTACGACGACGGGTTGTTCACACCAGTTGAGCACCTAAGCGTTCTCTCGACCGACAGCTTCACTACCCTCGCCCACCCTTACTTTCCAAACCACAGCGTCAGGATAAAGAAAACAGACTTTTGTGATACGACCGTAAAGTCAGTATGCACCATTTTGCGCCGTTTGGAGGCTTACACATGTTCCAGTTCTTATACGGGATACATCGATATCCAAGCTCGACACCTTTTCTTTTACTTTTTCGAGAGTCGCAATGACCCTGCCACAGACGACGTCATTTTCTGGACCAACGGTGGTAAGCCCTGAATCCTTGCCGTGTCGTGCGACATCCCATAGTGACGACCACACGCAGGCCCGGGTTGCTCTTCTAGTCTAGGACTCTTTATGGAGCTCGGTCCCTGCAGGGCCCTCACCGACAACGGCACGACCTATCACCCCGAATCGTGGAACACCAACGCCAACATCTTTTTCGTCGATCAGCCCATCGGCGTTGGCTTCTCGTATGCCGAGTACGGCGAGACTGTGGTACGTGGCATCGACGTTGGTGCGCGACGCGGGGTGCTGGATACTTTCCCGCTCGACAGAGTACGACCGAAGAGGCAGCCAAAGACATTGCTGCTTTCGTGGCCATCTTTTTCGAGCATTTCAGCCAGTTCAAGGGCCGGGCTTTCCACATGGCGGGCGAATCGTACGGTGTACGTACGTTCTGCATGAGATCCATGTTGAACCTGCGATGACGTCTTTACCCAGGGTCGCTATATCCCCGTCTTTGCGTCGGAAGTGTACGATCAGAACGCGAGATTGGTCGAGGCTGGGTTGACGCCCATTAATTTGCAGTCTGTCATGATTGGTGAGCTGGGTGGTCGATTTTCCGGAGGCTCCGACCAAAGCTTGTGATTAGGGAATGGTATTGTCGATTTCTTTACGTTGATCGAGTCGTACATCGACATGCAGTGTACGGCTGCCTCGGTGTTCCCGGTTGCGAGCATCAGGTGAGTTGAATTGCATTCCGCATGAGAATCGCGTTCAAAGGAGGATATAGTTCATGCGTGCGGATGAAGCAAGCTGTGAGTATCGCCCTTGCATGTAAGAACACGCTTGTTGACGTTGGACATAGCTGCCTCGGTGCCAGAAATGGACCATCGAATCTTGCATCAACCAGTTTGACGCATTGAGTTGCGGCGCAGCGAGCAACTTTTGCGACAACGAGATTTCTGCTCCATTTCTTAATTCCGGTACGCTCAGAGATTGTACAGCTTGTATTCGTTCTCATTCCCACTGACAGGCCTGAACCCATACGACATTAGCAAGGCATGCGAAGGTGATCCCGATAGCCTCTGTTACCCCGTGACAAAGTAGGAGATCATGTCGGCTCCCTGACACGCTCTCACGTCCGGTTTTTCAGACACGTAACGAACTACCTTGACCTTGCATCGACCCGCACGCTACTTGGCGTGGACCCGTCTATCACTTCCAACTTTAGCTCCTGCAATGATGGCGTCTTCAACGCCTTCACCAATGCCCAGGACGGCGTCCACGAGACCTACACGTACGTTTCCGCACTCCTTGAGCGTGGCGTCCGCGCGCTCATCTACGTCGGAACGTACGACTGGATCTGCAACTGGCTCGGCAACGAGCGTTGGACGCTCGGCATGCCGTGGACCGGACAGGAGGCGTTCGTGAGCCAGCCGTTGAGGACGTGGCAACTGGATGGACAGGTGGTTGGGAAGACGAGGAGTGCGAACGGGTTGACGTTTGCGACCGTCGACGGGGCTGGCCATATGGTGGGTCTCCCTTTGTATCTGTCTCAAGTCAGTGCTGATGTGGAGTTCGTTTTGACGTAGGTTCCGTATGATAAGCCCAAGGAGGCGTTGGCGTTGGTGCAGAGGTGGCTGGCAGAGGAAGAGCTCTGAGGGTCGCCTGTGTGGCATACTCCCTGTGCGGCAGTCCGATGAAGTGGACGTGCGTACTTGTTGTAGAGAATCGTTTGCTACGGTGCTACGTGGAATGTTGACCTTTTGATTTCTTGATTTCTTGATCGAGGGGCATCCATCCGTCTCAAAGTCCTATCGAGAAGAGAACTTTTGGTACCGAGAGCTTCCTTGGCCGACCGAATCTACGATGATGAAGTGGGAAAGTTTGAGGCTAGCGGGACCGTAGAGCTTATCTCTGATACTCCACCCCCCCATAAGATCGGGCCAGTTTAACTCGTTTCGGTGTGGGTACGAGGTCATTCTCATTGCACGACACTCGCTTCTTCATCCTTGCAAAAATACCAAATGATCGGGTTATGTTATCAATCTGACACGATCGACTAATGACCACACCATGGACACAACATACCTGCTTGTGCCCCTCAAAAGGACGATGCTGGCTGGTTTTGTGACCAAACTTTCAGATTCTTGTCAGCTTTAGCGACGTCGTCAAGACTCAAGATGTCGTTCGTCTGTTCGGGCGAATCCGAGTCACGGTGGGTTTTGTGCGGGGAGAAGCCATGTAACATAACGAGGTCGATGTGCGTGGCGTGTCCAGTCTGCCCGCATTTGGGCCCACGGGCAGTGTTTCGGCAGCTTGGACAACGCCGACATCAGTCACTGTCGAACCAAAGAGAAAAGGGGGGTGACATCGTGGTGCATTTTGCTTGCTCTTTACCTTCCAAATGAAGGTCTACGATAACCAGTCGCATCTTCTACACGCCTCTTGTGTGACTTCTTCTTTGACAACCGGAATGACCCCTGACGAGGACGATGTCCTGTTCATTGACCAATAGTGGCAAGTCTCCGTTATCGGGTGCGTAATACGTTGTTGCATGACAACCTCGACGCACGCAGGCCAGTGTTCTAGGTCGATCCGGTGCTGGTTTTCTCGTGATGCCGATGACGGCGGCTACGTGGCATGCCATGGCCATGTTTAAATTACGCGGATACCGACAGACACCTCGATAGAACGCGACCTTGGCAAAGAAGCTGCAGACATGATCATATGGCCGTCTTTTTGGATGGCCGTGCTTCTTTGGCCAGCTCAGAGGTACATCGCCGGACGCACGCCTTACGTAGACTTGGCGTTCGGGGGTGCGTACCTTTTTTTTTTCGAGATCGTTATTCGGGTTCCATCAGCAGCCTGAGAGTGCTCGGTCAGAATTTGATGGATTGCCTCGCGTTCAACGGCGTTCACCGACGAGTTCAGCGGACACGTCTTCGTACTGCCTTCGTCGGGTAAACCAAAACGGCATTTGATTGGATCTGTGACTGGATGAGCAACAAAATTGGAATGGACGGAAGAGCCACTGACAGATCATTGAAAGAGGTTGTTGGCGGGTCCATCATTTCGAGCCGGGAATCTCCATTGGTACGCACAAGAGAGGACGGGATAAGCCAGGTGCTCCCACGAACGTCGCTTTTAAACCACACCATGCCCGCGCGTGTGTTCCGCAAGCAATCAATGAGATTCATTGGAATGGAAGTGATGTTCTGATAAGTGAAATGAGTTTCGGTTGTGGGTCCGCACTCATCAATGGGCTTGACAGGCTCAGTGGTGACGCAAGGACTGGGTGATCGACCATGAAACGCGCCAAACACGCTTACCGTTGTGAGCGGGTTGTGTGGCGGATGCCCAAGACGAGTGAACAACGAGGACTCGAATTCGGGGAGCCCGAGGGCGCGGAGTGACGTCGATTGATCGACGTACGGAAGGATACTACATAGAACGTTTAGCGTTACCATGACCAAGAGCGAAAATGCCGCAGTCGAGGACGACGAGGTCAAATTGGTCACGTGAAATTGAGGGGACGAGTTGTTTTGCATGTGAGGATCGCTCCGGAGTAGGTCCCATGTAAATCAGTAGGTTGAAGAGGTCCGCATGGAATACAAACCCTTGACCATGGTCGGTCCAACGAGCCTGCCTGCTCAGTCCACCACGACAACTAGCCGACGAGCAACGTGGAGTTGTACGTAAAATAGCGGATCATGATCTCACCATCACCGCCAGCAAAGAATTGGAGAGACTTGTGATAAGACACTTGCAGCTCTATTTCCGGTCCTCGCCGATGTTCGCCTTGCCGACGGTGAAGTCGAAGAACTCGAAAGAACTCGCAAAGGCGAATCAGTAGTTGGGCGCTTTTTCCCTGACGATGTGCCTGACCCTTGTTATCAACGCCGATTTAGAAAGAACGGTTACGTGTTGTCGCGCTCGGCGGGGTCACTGACTCACTCGTGGAGCTCGATGTCAACCTCGAATGGAGGCTTATCGAGGGTTGTGTGGGAGAGACAGATCCTCAATAGGGGATACCTGGCATATACGCTCCAGTACTGCGGTCTTATACACACCATTCGGAGCACCAACGTAGTGGCATTCTGTTGAAAAAAAAAAAACTAAAACTCCGCAATGAAACGTGGTCTCTCGATTATATCCCGATGACTATAAAACTCGATGGCTCCTTCAAAACCTTTGACCTCCCTCCCCCACTCCCGCTGACGTAATTGCCACCATTTAACGAGCCCCTACGCCAAGTCCTTCGACTAATTTGCGTCCCTTTCTCAAAGACCACCTCCACCGCGCGACCCGCTCCGGCGGACAGGCCAACCATACCGTCCACGACGCTCACGACTTGTCTCGAGTACCCCAAACCGGCTCATTCACTGCCGAGCCATGATGTTTCACCCGGTGAGCTATATTGTGCTCGCTTTACATCCAACCTGCTCATCCTTGAATAGCTTAGCCCAACGATCCCCCACATTGCCTATGCCTGTTTGGGTGGCTTCGTTGTATTGGTCAGTCTTCCTTTCAGTTCAGCCCGGAAACTGAATCCACTCATTTCATCCAGTTTGGCATGTTTTCCCTCTTCATTCGTGAAAAGGTTGGCATCAATCAATCACTTCCTCCACGTGCTCATCACCGTTGCAGCTGTATATTGGCGAGGCTTGTTGGGCCTTTCTCTTCGGTGTCATTATAGGCAAGTTCACTCACCTCCTTTATCACTTGTCCCCTTACTCTCAACCCAGGACCCTATGGTGCTGGAGTGTTTGATCCTCGCAGCTGGGCCAACGGCAATGAAGAAATATGCAATACCATCACTCTCGAAGTTACCCGTGTCGTCCTTGCTATCGGCGTCTTTGCTATCGGTGTCGAGTTACCAAAAGCGTATGTTGCCCGCCATTGGAAAAGTTTGTTCTTCTTACTCGGTCCCGTCATGACCTGGGTGCGTCGTGTTGATCTGGGCCTTCATTTCACCTTTTCAAAATACCTTCGTTAGGGGTGGTTTGTCTCCGCAGGCTTAATATATGCCTTCATTCCCGGTCTCGACTTCCTTTCTAGTCTTGCCGTCGGCGCGTGTCTCACTCCCACTGATCCCATCCTTGCTGCCGCCGTCGTTGGTGGCAAGTACGCAGACAAGCATGTACCTGCGCACATCCGCAGACTGCTGTCCGCTGAATGTGGGTGCAACGATGGTGCCGCCTACCCCTTTCTTTTCCTGGCGCTCTACCTCGTCTTGGATTCAACCCCCGGTCGTGCGGTAGAAGATTGGTTCCTGTTACTTTGGCTTTGTCAGTCTTCTTCCTCCTCGTTGGGGTTATGCTCATGAAATTATGCAGACGATATTGTCCTCAGCGTCGTCTTTGGATCGCTCTTGGGCTTCGCATTTCGACATCTCATGAAGTTTTGCCAACGTAACGACCTGATTGATCGTCAGTCGTATGTTGCGCAGTACGTCTCGCTCGCATTTCTTACTATCGGTATCATGACAATACTCGGCTCTGACGACCTTCTCGCTGCTTTTTGCTGTGGAACAGCATTTGCGTGGGACGGGTTCTTCAACCGACAGACAGAGGAAGCAGTGTTCAGTTCAGTAATAGATTTGCTGTTCAACGTTGCTTCGTTCGTGTACGTAGGTGCATGGATGCCCTTTGATAGCTTCAGCAACGAAACCTTGACATTGAGCGTCGGCCGCCTTATTGCGACCGCCATTCTCATCTTGCTGCTCAAGCGTCTGCCTATCATGATAGCCCTGTACAAATTCATACCTGACATCAAGACATTCAGGGAAGCTGTTTTCAGCGGTCATTTCGGACCAGTTGGCATCGGTGAGTCGAACACGTCATGCCCCCTTTGCACATCACACTGACACGTTGTCGCTTAGGGGCTGTGTATATCTCCACCTTCGCAGTTGGCTACCTACCCGAGCCTTCCAAGCACCCCAATAACCAAGCAGAATTCCTCGCATCTACGATCCAGCCCATCGTCGCCTTCGTCGTGCTCTGCAGCGTTGCGATACACGGTCTGTCCATCCCCTTCTTCTCTCTTGGACGTCGTGTCCATTCCGTCTCTTCGCGAACGTGGTCCCGTCATGCGACTGGTCCAGATTGGGCGACGCACACACGACACATCACGCGTGGTGAGGACGTCGTCATCAATCGGGACCATGACGCAAGCGAGATGGAAAACGGTCGGGCTGGACTGACAGAAGAAGAAAAGACCATCATGGAGAGCAGACGCGGGAGCAGCGATTTCAAGGGCACGCAGGAGGATGGGAGTTCAAAGCTCGGAGATACGGACGAGACGCTCAAAGAACAATCGCCTCCGGATGGATCCGAGACCGTGATGGAATGGAAGGAGGGTTCAGACAAGGTCGTCGAGCGGCGGGCAGGTCCCGGAGAGGAGGTGGGTCTATCTGGTATCGAGCGATGTGTGTGCTGATGGTTCCATGCGAGGTCGACGTCGAAGTCATCCGACACGCATATAGGCGGGAGGGCTCTTCGCCCACAGACGGCCCTTTGCGGAAAGCCAGGTCCTACATGCATCATCTCCGACATCCTTCCGAGTGCACGCCAAAGGGCGCTGAAGAGACCGAGGGTAATGTCGAACTAGGTGCCGGTCGGGCTGGTGGACCACAAGAGCCCCTTACCGCCGAACAAGCTGCTACGGTGCCGCATACGGACGGTGAGCCAGACGACGAAGAAGCGTGGGCCTCTGATGAGAATGGGGAGGACACGGTCGCCAGCACTTCTGTGGTGCGAGCGCCTGGCGAGCGGAAGAGGCGTGTCAGATCCATCAAGGGCAAGGCCGTGGCGAAGCCCGCTGTCGCCGGGTCGCACAAGAAAATGCGCCGGCGATTGTCTGCAGGCGAGCAGGGCCATTCGCCGCCCTCGTTTCAAGTCCGTCCGCATTCCTCGCCAGCAGGTCCAACGTTGTCCCCGGCGCCAGAACAAGTTGTGGATGTATCCGAGGACGCCGACAAACGCGGGCGAAGCGCGCATCACGAGTGGAAGAGTGGCAGTCTGTCCCCTCGACCTTCGGTTGCACATCGGCGACTTGAATCGCTCAGGCAGGCTCGGAACGTGCGCGATGCGTCTCCTTCGCGTTCTATTCGGTTCGCAGATGAGCATCGGTCTGGGACGAGCACGCCACGCAACGGCGTCATCCAAAACGAAAATTGAAGAAAAAAACGATCTTGGTTGCCGAGCAATCGAGTTCAAGGATCCGGGAGTGGCTTGACTGGGCTTCTTCACGCATATCTGTTTATTGTCGTCATCTCTTTTGTTCTGCGAACACGTGTACATGCTTACCGTCCCCGCACATCTCTTCATCTTTCCGATCATTCTATGCATCTCTACAGACTGTGTCCATAGGTCGACTCGAAGAGCATATATTTTTTTTTTGCGTCACCCGTACTCTTTATTATGTGTTCTTCTTTCTTATCGCATTTGTTAGATGGGGTGCTATGTATTTCGCATGGTTCCTAAATAAAGTCAGTTTCTTTGAGAAACGTGTCGAGGACATAGTATCTCGCCCGATCGGAGACAGGAAACGACAACCCGGGCGCAAGAGGCGTGCGATAGCACGCCGGGGCGACACGAGGTTGTAAATTTCAAGGGGGGGGGAGTTACTGTTACTGTAACGCTTAATAATCCCTCGTTTTGGTAATTCTGTCACGCTACGAATCCTAAACACTGGACATGATCGGGCCATGTGGCCCAACAAAAGTGGAAATCATGAGTGATCGATGACACGTCTGAGCAATACCTAGTGACAACGGAATGGCAGTACATAGCAGTAAAGACTATCCAGTAGTATGAGCACATTTGGAAAGTCCAGCAGCAGCCAAAGACACCTGAGCATTGTCCTTTCGCTTGCATGTTCAAGCGCTGGCAGCATTGTTCTCTTTGTCTTCTTCAGCCATAGGTTTGAGAATTTTCATGAATGGGCTGCGAACTGGGACTCCTGCAAGTACCTCCTCTCATTCCTGGATATGCATAGACTCATAGGTGGCACGAGGGAGTGGAGCACATTCAAGCTTGCCTGGATGTGCATACTCTGGATGCTGGTAGTTCATGTGTGCCTCCATGTTGTAGCACCAGATGCCTGGGCAAGAATCTGTCAATTGACCAGTGTGAACACACAAGTTGCAGGCAATGGGAATGTTACGACAAGGGTGCATTGCAGATCCTTTTGTAGCTGTTGCATATTGGAACTGGTCTGCTCTAGAACATGTGCAACTCAAAATGCACAAAGTGGTGCAGAAATGCATACTGACATATCACAGAGATACATTTTCTTTATTCTAACTGTGGTTTGGAAAGTAGGGGTGAGTGAGGGTAGTAAAGCTCCCACTCAAGAGAGCACTCAGGTACTTGACTGGTTTGAACGACCCATCATCATATGGAACTTGGGGGTAAGGATGCTTTGAGTCCAACACTGTCTGCGATGACACATGACTAAGGATGACCAGGGAAAGAAGCCCCAGCTGAAGAAACATTGTCACAAGATACTCAAGGAGGGAAAAGAACAGAATGAACAAAGCGCCATCATTGAGCATTGATCATTTATTCTCCTGCCAGCAGGTGAGATTGATGAATGACTTCTTTGATAACCACAGCCCTCCAGGCACCCCCATCTCTGTAGTTCAGTCCAAATGATTGAGGCAACTGATGAGTATGATTGGTGTGCAGGTAAAGAGCATTGGCTAAAGACCTGTTACAGATCTTGTGGCACTGGTTTATTTTCTTTCTTACCATTGGACTTGTCTTCTCCTCACGATGGGACACCTGGTCCCATCCGATGTTTCCTCCATATTCACCCAATTCTGCTGATGTATGACCACAAGTCATTCTGGACTCGTAGGGTCACTATGGTACTGTTTCATATGTTGCTCCGCTGATCCTTTCTCTTCTGCTCTTCCTGACAGTGGAGCTCCTTGATCCTTAGGTTTCTCACCATCACAAGCGATGCCCTTGTTCACCTGACAGTCTGTGCGCCATCCACATTAGTATATAAACTCATATCTCTGTAGTAGACACCCCAAGTTAGTTCTACGCAATACACTGCATTGTAACTCGCCTCCCTTTCAACAGAACTCTCCCTTCGTCTGTTCCAGGTGAAGGCTTGACTTGCCTTGATCGTATCTGAGTGGAACTGGGACCACTCGCCCCTTTCCTATAGGCTCTTACGAGAGTGTGGAGGGCAGCTTCAGGTTGTGCTTGCCCAACCTGTCACCTTATCAAACGGGCCTCTTGCTACTTGGCATCCTCTTGTTGTTGTTCTCTTGCACCTCCACTTTCACCTATTACTTCACCCTCTGTCGACTCCATGTTCCAGGAGACAACTCAATGCGGTAAGCGTAACAAGACCAGGAAAGGTGCATGAGCTGAAAATTGGAACCTGACTCTGCCAACAATTGGTACCAAACTGCAAGGATTGTGGAAACCCATAACTAAATGAGTACAACATAAGTAGTACCTGATAGAAAGACCTGGTCCCTTTTGCATCATACACTGCAAAGTACTACTTCTTCATATCCCTCTTTGCAATACTTTTCTTGCTCCTCATCCTCCCCTTCTTTGCAGGCGCACTACCAGACTTCTTACTAGTAGTCTTGCATACCCTTTCTCACCACTGATCCACACCTTGGTTTGTGAGCACCATTCTGTGAGCAACATGCTCAGCATCCATCACCTAGGCTCACTTTCGCCCTTCCTTGGTCAGCTTGGCCAGTCTCTCCCCAAGAGACAGATTGCCCTTGGGAACAGGAACAGGTGCCACAGCAGCCCTCTCAGATGTCCATGTGGGCTCTGAATGTTACGGATTACATGGTACCGATTATTTTTCTTTCTTGTCATTGGACTCACTTTCTCCTCACGGTGGGACACCCGGTCCCATCCGATGTTTTCCCCATATTCACCCGACTCCGAGCATGTACGACCACAAGTCATTCCGGACTCATAGGGTCACTATGGTAGTGTTTCACCTGTTGCTCCGCTGATCCTTCCTCTTCCACTCTTCTTGACAGCAGAGCTCCTTGATCCCTAAACCTTCTCACCATCGCCAGCGACACCCTTGTTCACCTGACGGTCCATGCGCCACCCTTAGTAGTATATAAACCCTTGTCACAGTAGTAGAGCTCCTTAAGTTAGTTCTACGCAATCTACTGCATTCTACTGGTCTCCCTCTCGACGGAACTCTCCCTTTGTGCATTCCCCGCAAAGGCTAGATTTGCCTTGACCGTATCCAAGTGGAACCAGGACCACTCGCCTTTCCAATAGGCTCTTACGAGAGTGCGGAAGGCAGCGCCAGCTTGTGCTTGCCCAAGCTGTCACCTTATCAAACGGGCCTCCTTATACTTGGCATAGTTGCCTTGCTCTTTGTTTCTCGCCTCCACTTTTGCTTATTACTTCGCCCTTCGTCAACTCCACATTCCAGGAGACGACTCAACGCGGTAAGCGTAACAAAAGAACTAACTTAACCCTAGACCCTGTTCTCCAACAGTAGGTCTCAACCCCCCACACCATTTCCTGCTTTTGTGCCCCATCGTCATCACCAGAACCAGCCGTGGATCCTACCCTCCGAAGAGCGGTACCCTCTCCAAACGAATACCCCGCTCTCTGGAAGCTACCCAGTGACCATCTGGACTATCTTCCCTTACCAAGCAAATTCGGATGCACTGAGGATAAGGCCCTATACCGACACAAGCAGAAGGAAGTAGCTGAGCGAAACATAAGAGAAGGGAGAGCGCCTGATGACCTCCCACCTTTTCCGAGCGGATTCCAACCCACTCCTCCTCTGGAACCAGAACAGGAACCAGAATCCCACTCCCCTACTCCATTACCACCGCTCCCTCCTTCTACTTCGGACTCCCCGTTTCTCCCAGAATGGCCTTTGCCTTTTGGTGGATATGCTCCATTTAATCCGGACGAGCCCCCTCCACCTGAGGATCCCCCTTTATCCCCCACAGATGATGACAACAACAACGAGATGCCAGAACTAAAAGCTGGATTACCGGAAGAGTTCTCCGGAAATGGTGCCGATGCCAACTGGTGGCTGCACACCATGGATGCATACTTTTCCATCAATGAAAAATACGATGATTGCACAAAGGTCATCACCACCCTGAATAGAATGAGTAAGGGCAAGGGACAGGTATACTCCGAAGGATACTATGAATGTCTTGCTAAAGGAACAATCTCTGTGTGAAAACTAAGTAGGGGCAGGAAGTGCCCAACTCAGCCGCTGCCCAAGAGGTTGGAAACGACTGATATTCACCTAAGTAGGGGCAGGAAGTGCCCAACTACATGGATTAACTAAGGTACTAAAGTAGCAAGTGAAATACTCACCTCAGCCGCTGCCCAAGAGGTTGGAAACGACTGAGGGGAGTCATGGGAG